>JAHMML010000067.1:265176-336348 GCA_020341155.1 Eciton burchellii | reverse complement strand
GGGGGGGGGGGGGGGGGGGGGAGGATGAGGAGGAGGAGGGGACCGGAACAAGAAGGAGAGCGAGAGGGGAGGAAGGAGAAAGAAGCGAAGATGAAGCAGAGGAGAGTGAGCGGGAACAATACGCGCACCGGAGGAAGCACCTGCATCTTATTATCGATCGTCTATCGATCGCTCTGCCTGTGCTCTCGGCTGTGCCTACTCTTCGGGATCACTATGTGGCGGTATGTTTCTGACCGTTAAAAACCCACCCTGTCGTGGCGAGGAACCGTCAGGTGCTCCTTCCTGGACGGCAAGTGCAGGCGGCACAAGTGCCTTTTCGATTTAATGACACGTTGTCCCATACGAGCGCGGGCAGGCGTACACGCATACGCGCGCGCGCCGGCACCTTTTACCTTCCTTTCTTTCTTTCGGATCCTTCCGAATTTCCGTTGGCCGTGCCGCCAAGTTGGGGCTTCTAATTCTTTTGAAGGAAAAACGCGGCTCCTCCAAAGTCCTCGCGCAAAGGCGGCCGGTGGCCGCCTCTGAGAGACCTCCTTTTTCCACGTAGAGCCGCGCTTCGCCGCGCTTTGCCGGCTTTCTCTGTCTTTGCCTTTGTGTCAGGCATGCATGAAAGGTAAACCGTAATACGTAATACGGCGCGTTGAGATTATCGGTTTCGCCCAGGCGAAATGATGATGATCAAGGGTCTACGATGATTGGGCTTAGGGCGCGCTATTCCGTTTCGAAATCAAGTTGTTTGCGCGCATTTTTATTTATCGAAATTCAATTGACTTAATGATCGCACCTGTACCGTCCCTTTCTCTTTGCCGGAACGCCTCGGACATTCTGGCAGCTGTAGCGTGTATAAGGAACCAATATATCCGCCGTGTGCGCTGATGTTGGTACACGTGCGTGTACGTACAGGTGGAAGGCACGATCGCGAGGCTCCTGCGCCTCTTTCTCATCCTTCTCTCGCGGGCTTCAGCCTTTGTCGCCACTTCTCATCCGTCACTTGGTAACACGGGGAGAAAAGTGATACTTCCAAACGGGCTGCGCGCGCACACCAACGCGAAGTAACCCCCGCGCGTCTCGTGATTCTCAGTAAAATTATAATTAAGGGTAATCACATCTGCTTATGTTGAAGCAGCATCGGAGTACTCATTCGCGTGTCACGCCTATTATGATTTATCGGTTATTCAAGGCCATTATTGCCCGGGATGACCCTTTCGAATTCGAATCAAGTTAGCACGTAGACTAACTTTGCCAGCTGCCCCGTGTCGGGCATATGCCACAGGGATAACATCAAAAATGATCCGAAACAGGTACAAAAGAGGGGACGAGAGATAGAGAGAGAGAGAGAGAGAGGGAGAACAAAACGGGCTTTCTCTAAGCTCCTGGCACTCGCTACCCGGCTGTCGGCACGGCGATCCACCTGTTGATTTCTTTCGAATCAAAATAATATCACGATCATACGTTTCCTCCCGATATTTCCTTTCCTCGAGTTTTTCCGAGGAAATATAAATATCGCGGCGGCGGAAGTGGGCACGTCTGAGAGGTCCGTTGCGATTATTTTCTTACGTGATGAGAGAAAATGATCACGTAACGTCGAGTTTCTTCGGATAGCGGCAAGCATCCTAGAGCCACCTTGGTCCTTGTGAATTACCATCATTCGCATCATCGTCCGCGTGAAGACGATTTGACATTTAGCTTTGCATTGTGCAACTCGCGGATACCGATTTCTCACGGTCGTTAAAATCGCGGGCGATTCTATTCATAGATGTGATTAATGTACGTGATGATTTTATTCATAAGACCTTGCTCGCTCATTGAGCGAGGCTGATTTCCACAATGATTTCGCTTCCCACTTCGCTTTCCCAGAGTCCATTGTGACTGCTAATGAAAACCCCCACGATGACGCGGCAAGGGTGCAGCGGAATGTATCGAGTGCACAGGGCACTCTCAGGCAGGTCTCGATTTATGAACGAAATCTCGAGTAAACGCTCGTTTCCGCGCTCTGCTGGGCGTGAAATGACTTTGGGCGAGTTCTCGCTGCAATAGAGGGAAGGGGGTCCATGACGCGACAACCGAGTCGACTGTGCGTGTAGTTCCGGTCACCGTAAACCGGATATGCCGGCTCATACCTTCCTGCGACATTCATAATTTCACCTGGTCGCTTAGCTCTTTGCTTACGTCTCTCTTTATTTGCGATGGCTCGCGTTGCGCACACACACACACACGTGTTAATTGCAATAGATGAAAGAAGATACATCGTAAGATCAAGTGGGGGAAGATAAGGAAGAAATCGAGCGGGCTCTTCTTCGTTTTTCCACGACATTAATAATGAGCCAAATTTGACGATTACTCGGCGTTTCAGCGATCCTCGCGCGATGTTAAAAGGCGACATTGATACATAATACGCAATTATCGACATATAATCGAGTTGCCCGCAGAAACTGCGGAAACTGATGCCGCAAACGCTGGTCAGTTTATCATTCACGCTGGCGGCTGCGCTCGCGATCATTCTTAGCGGCTGGCATAAACGAGGGATCACCGTTTGAGTTTCGGCTCGCCGGCGGTGCCGGAAGCTCATTCCCGCCGCAATCAACGACAATCCACATTCACCGGGACCGCCGCCGCGTCGCGCCGTGGGCGCGGCCGATGACTCCGCCGAGGGCCAAAATTAAAGAGGCTCACATCGGCTTTCCGTTCGGAAAACGAAAACTCAAAATTGCGGTCGCTCATGCCATCCCGACAACGGATCGGCGTCCCTTTCCTCCCTACCCACCCTCCCTCTCTCTCTCTCTCTCTCTCTCTCTCTCTCTCTCTCTCTCTCTCTCTCTCTAATCGTGCCGCGGCGCGATCGTCTCGTCTCCAGCTAGCACAAACGCCGCATCTCGCGCATGCATAAATGCGAGTACGCAATTCCGGCACGTTTTGTCACGTTGAAAAACCGTCTCGGCAGGTAATTATTGTCTGTCGTTACTTTACGTTTTCTGGGAAATGTGGCGAATCCGCTATTGGTCCTCGTCCACGTCCGCGTTTTCAACTTTGTGCAGCAATGTGCGCGTGCTTAAAGATAGCGAGCAAGCATTTACCAAGGCGAGGTCGAGGGTCGCCTTATAAATTAAGCTTTTATTGCAGTCGGCCTCGCCGCCGCGGCAGCAGACGAAAAGTCTTTTATTCGTTCGATAGGAGCTCCCCCTCTCTTCCCGAAAGCGGTGACACGAGATGAAGAAAGAGCGTCATTAGGCCAGAAAGAAGATCCATGAACGCTGGCGAGAGCGCAACAAAGGGAAACAGAGAGAGAGATAGATAGATAGATAGAGAGAGAGAGAGAGAGAGAGAGAGGGAGAGAGAGAGAGAGAGAGAGAGAGAGAGAGAGAGAGAGAGAGAGAAGTGCAGTACATGTCATCTACGCCGTGAGTTTTGCTAATTAACCTCGCCCTAGAGACCGTCTTCATTTTTGTTGCGTAAAGATCTGCTCTCAAAAGATAGACCGGCGACGGCTTTCCGGGAGACGGGGACAGGGGTGAGAGGGGGAGAGGATAGCGCTCTTCCTTCGACGAGCTCGTACGCTTCTACGTTCGCTTATCTACGCGATGAAGAACTAGAGAATTACTAATTCATCGCGATTAATTCACCCGAGTCTTCAGCCCTGTTCTCTTATCATCGATCAAAAGAGTGTCTTCCGATTCTTGCGATTGACCTGCAACGACCTCGCCGACCTGCATCTTACGTATCCTTGAAGATTTCGTCGGGGTCGTCGAGCGAGAGCTACATTCCTGATTTGCGCGTTCTCGTGTCGTTGGCAGGAATTGCATACCGTGTTTACAATCCGCACTTATCATTCTCGCTGATATCGGGCATAGACGGTCGGGTCAACTCGTCTCTTCGTCTCTCCGCCGGCGAGGAACGGGCGAAGCGTGGCTGCGAGACGCGCACGAAATTAATGGACACGTCGTCGGCCTATTTTTATCCATCAATAATACGGTACCGCTAATTGTTGGACACCGCGACATTGCCGGAGGGAGAGAAGACGGGGCGGGCGATGATGACTTAACGCGCGATACGACGATGATAAAGGGGTCTCTTGCGCAGGCAGAGATGACGGAAGTGCCTCTCTTTCTCTCTCTCGCGCACGTGCGCATGGATTCTGATCCGTGTGCCTTTTCTTTTTCTTCTTTTCTTCAGTCCAGTCCGTCCTCGCGCAGATCGGGCAGATCTCGCTTCCGCGAAGCGAACTCCGCCTCGGAAACGGGACAACGTCGAGCGAAAGATAAAACGTTAAAAAGCGACCTTATCGCTGCGGGAAAGACTGCATCGATCGCAGCATTATTACGACGTAATCGACTATGTCGCGGCGTCGCGGCATGATTCTATCGAATTTTTCTAGAAACCCGTTTCCGCGGGGCGTGCCTGTGAGCGTCTGCGATGTAACGAAACGGTCCAGCCAAGGCTAGACGCTTCGCGCTTGATCCTCGTCTCGTTCTTCCGATTAGGAAGAATCAAGGTGTGCGACCCGCGTTTTCAGTCGCTTCGACGTTTAAAGAGCGGCATAATTGACTTCACGGTGAATGCGCGGGTGATCAAGTGGTCGGAACGGACGAACGGGGGATGGGCGGGCTTATCACGAGGGGAAGGAGAAGATGGGAGCGGATTTTTCGCCATGAGCATCCCTCGCTTGGTTCAAAGGTCTAGGTGATAATGCCGCCTTCGCTCGGCTGACATTTACGCTAAACGACGATAACGCGTCTTGTTTATTTAAAATCTCCAGGATGGACGCGTGTCTCGCGACACTATCGAGAATACTTTTGCACGCGCTGTCGTTCACTTTTCTCCGTGTCGAAAAGAGAGAGAGGGAAGGAGGAAGAAGCAACCGGTTTGCCATTCGGCATGATCGATAGTCGCGCTTTATGTAATATCATTGACAGCGTTTGTTAATAAAGAAGCCCTCGCGCTGCGTTCTTAATTGATTATCTCGTTTGAGAGACGCGAGTCACAATGGCACGGTGTCTTTCAGATAGCTGAACTCTGGGCTTCTTCTTCATCGATCTATGCAGTTTCATCTATGCAGTGAAAACTTCGCGAATTGATCCGCCCAATCCGCGTATGTGTCTAAACTATCTTTCTTATTCGTGTTACGTTTGCTGCGTTTCGAATTTAGCGCTTACAATTTTCAATTTCAACGAGGCGAAACATTCATGTAAAAACTTTTCTCAGTCATTTGCAGAATAGACGATAGTATTTTTATCTCTTTGCTAATATATACTAAATATGTGAATTAAATCTCGTTTCTTAATATATTCCAAAAAATTCATGATTTAATATATATATATATATATATAGAGAGAGAGAAAGAGAGAGAGCTACAGATATCGAGAATATTTGAAACCCAGTTAATTGCAAGTTATTAATTATTAAACTGCAATTATCGAACCTCTTTCTTAAAGTAGTGCATCTAATTAAATTTAATAGTTTATCCTAAATATAATAAGAATTTCTTCTCGAATGTACAATCGATAATGCAGTGTTCACGCAGTATATGAGAAAGATCTACAGGTAAAGGTTTGCGTTTATGGAACCGAAAAATTATCGCAGATTATCTACATAAACGACAGTCGGTGGTGAAGTTTACAATTGTGCTATTAGGATCTGAGGTATGTACATTGAGATATATACAAACATTGCAAAATAAACAAATATTAAAAAAACTTTCATACATGAATAATAATATGATTACGATACCATCGAGACCGAGTTTATCGAGTTGGACTTCTTGCAAATGACATGATCTTCGCTTCATCGAATTCATCAATCGCTTAATCAATCTTAAAACGCTTTTTGACGGATTAATATTATTTATTATAACATGAAATTTGATATAAATAAGAAAAGAGTATAAATAGCTTGAGAATTTATTTCTTGTGCCCAATGAATGATAAGATCGTACAATGGCGAAAGACATTTCATTGAACAGGAAAAGTAATAATGATATTTCCATCAAAGCAGGTATTCTTCTCTACTTTCACAAAATATGATGATCAACTATATGCGGAAAGAGTTTATTTGACTGAATAAAAATCCGTGTAAAATATTCAATGAAATAATTCCGTTGATGTCTTCTTAAGAGAAACGTTCGCTTCTTTTATTGCATAGAGTCACGGAATTTTATTGCAGTTAATTATTTCCCCCGCACTTTTCATTGCAGTTCATTAAAGCTTAATTGCATCAAACATTTTTCCATCTAAAAGCTACTATTGCGACATGTAAAAAATTTTCATTGCAGCATCTAAACGTAAGTTGATAACATGAATTAAACTTTTAACAAGGAGTTTTTTATCATGCAGAGCTATCCGCTCAAGAGAACAGGAACAAATTGCTGAATGACATGTTGAAAACGTACATGTTCCTACTGGAGAATGCGATCGATACTTCTAAATTCGGTCAATTGCGACTCACAGAAAAACCATCATTGCGCAAGTAGAAGACTGCAATATTTCACAACGTACGGAACGTGCAATTGCGTCATGATTTATATCGCTGTGCAGGAATGCGGTGTGTAAAATACGAGTCCGGATTTGTCTTAGAAATTTTCAGCAATGACGAAGTCGCAATGAGAGATATGCCGTCGAGATCTTAATCGACAAGGATTCTCGCGGGAAATTAGGAAAGTGGGTGCTGCCCATGTCCATTGATATCCAGGAAATCGCGATACCCGATCAATGATTATAAAACAATGAACAATATAAAATGCTTCCTAAAGAACCGCGGACGTCACGTCGACTGCTACGCTTGTCGCACGAGACAATTCGAGAAGTTACAGGTGATCAGAAGAGTATCAATTATCATTGCGAGAGACAAGATGATTTCTGAGATGCACTTGTTGCTCCGTGCTTTGAAAGTGCGACATTTTAATGAGAGCATTTTCTTCATCGTCTTTCAGAATTTACTTTTACGGATCAAGAATGCACGCGTGTCTCGCACTATCGGAATCACTCGGATCGAATTAACGATGCTCGGAATAAAAGACATCGACGCTAGTGAATCCTTTAATGCTCTTTTGTATTTGTGTTACCATCCTGTTGAAGTAAGGCCCTCGACACGGACGGTGTTGAGAAACTGCCATCAGCTTTGATGAAAAGATTAAGCAAATATTTCAAGCCTTTCTTGAAGGAGGATTTAGATTCGGCATTGTTGCGTGCAAGTCAGCGAAACGCAGGTTAAGTTTATTTGGGAGAGGATAATGGCGGGCAATAAAGAAGATAATATCGAGATCTCTGACAATTTGTGCGATGAAATGGGATTGCTGGCGGAATTTCTTGAAATTCACTCCAATGAAAGGGAAACGAAGAGGAGAAGAAACAGAGTGCAAGACACGAAAAGTGTAATAAAGAGTAATAAAAGAGTAACAATAACATAATATACAATAACAATGCTACAATAAAATACAATACAACATAATGCAATGCGATGCAAGGGGATGCAATGCAATACAATATGGTACAATATGATACTACAAATAACAATAATACAATAATTATAACATATTACATGAAATATTTTGTTTTTTATTTAATTTTTATTTAGCTATATATAGCTAAGCACGTAGACGCATGCATGCACACCATACAGTTTTTAAGGATAATGTATTTTCTAAAGAAGAATGCGCAGCTTTAGATATGTGATGTGCTTGTATTTGCAAAAATATTCTTCTAATTCTTCATATGAATATAAAATGGAAACTTCGCTTGAGTTTGAAGGAGAAAAATGTGAAGATATAAACGTCGCGAAGGATAAAGCGAGAGATGACACGGAACAAAATGAAGACGGAACAACAGAAATAACGAACCCACGTGGAAAGAGAAGATCATTCGTTGACTTCAGAAATTCTGGGAAAGAAGTGTCAGAAGCGGATAATCAACTACTACTTTGAATTTCAATGATCGCATATCGAACGTGACAAGTGCAATGGATTTCATTTTTTTCAAACGAAAGGAATCAAAACGGTATAAGACGAGCGTTGGACAAACAGCATGAAAAGAAGGCGAAAACATTACGGAGAGCGATAATAATTACGATAACAATGAAAAGAAATTAAGAGAAGAAACAAGTAACACAAAGAACAAGATATTGATCAGTATTTCTCCATCAAAGAAATTATTCGACAATCAGAAACTTGTCCACATTAGTCACAGGATGTCGCCTTAAAATTAGAATCAAGTAATGAATAATAAAGGAATAATGAAGAAATCAAAAAGCTGAAAAATTATTAGCGCATGTATATGTTTTATGGTGCTCAAGCGTTTCCAGTTATAAGATATGTCGCAAATGTTGGAATATTCATAATAAATATCATAATATCATAATAAATAGAAATTTTGCATTGTACCTGTATTTTTACGTGTATGTATATTATTCTTGGTTATCAAGTCACCTATTGGAAATTTAATGTAACATTTTTTTGCGATATTTGGTTTTTTATTCATGTTATTTGGAGAGATATTAAAAATACAAATATATCATTTAGTAAAGTAAAAAGAATCGATCATATTTACAAGAGAACTAACATGCAATAATGAAACTTATTTAACTGTACAGCTTATGTATGGCATTCATAATCTTTGCACGCAAACGTGTCCGAAATGATAATTTGTGGGGTAGTTTTTCCTTTGGTTTCGCTAAAACTAGAAATACTTCCTCCATGGACGGCTGATTAACGGAGAAGTCTATAATCCATTTGTATCTCTTCCTCAACCTTTCAAGCTTATCGAACAGGTAACTGTACGAGATATCGCTCTCTAGCTCATATTTAATGATACCCTGAATAGACACATGGGTTAAAAGTTAACATTAATCTGTTAACACAAATTTAGCTTAGAGATATTGAATTAATATAATTGTAATAAATAATAAATAATTTTCTACATATATATTTGTATAAAGAAGATACATAACATCCTAATGTAATTTCCACGTTCAAAGAATTTAAAAAAAGAAAGAGAACACAAGCAGAAAATCTAATTTATCTATCTGAGCAGTGAATCGATTAGATTATCGCAGATTCGACGAGAATAATGCAGGCTTATTTCTATTCTCGAATCCTTTCGGCAATTCTCATTTGAATTTAAGAATTTAAATCTTAATTATTCAAAGCAGAGCTATATGCAAATTTAGAACGAGGTATAAATAAGATCGTAATCAATAAAATTTAAAAAACTATTGCTGAAGTTGATTTATGAAATAGGATTCATGAAATAAGAATGAAATATATTTTGCAGATATTGCGCCTTAAAGCATGAATATATCTACATGTATATATATTTTTATATCTTCCTTATTCATTTACTTCTTTATTCGTTTGTTTATTATAAGTTTGTATGCGTCTATATTGCAAAATGCATGATTTGCGAGTATCTGAAGCTCGAAGGGAAAATTTAATCAGGAAGCTTCAAGGAAAGCTTTGTTTATCTGATTAAGTTTCTTTAAGAAATTTTATATTACTGTCGAAAAGTTCAAATGAGTGCTATGAATATATCTGTATGTATGCATATAAATATTGCTTTATAAATAATAAGGAGGAAGAGAGAGAGAGAGCTATTTAATTTTTAATTTAATTTCTTAATTTGAATTTACTGCCATAATCCTTTAACTGAGTGATCTGGGAGAGAGATGATCGGTGAAAGAAAACTCGAGGAATCATAAATGCAGATAATCGAAGAGATGGAATCGAAAGATAAATAAAAGAAGCACAATTCTGCAGTCTGAGAAATGAAAATCACTCTTAATGGAATATTCTGAGAAGGAAATCAAGGAAGGGACAATCTCGAATGCTTTGATAACAATATTCAGCAGAAAATAGCAGAAACTGAGGAAATTTCTCATGCAAGGAGAGAAAATAGAAGATCGAAGATGATTTAGATCGTAAAGTTGTTGTTAAATGATAATTTTTCATCAACAATCAGAAAGAAGATCGATTTTTAGTAGTAGAGAAAGAAATAATAAGCTAGCAGATCACGCGGTTGAAGGAGATTGAATATTCTTGAAGAGGAGAAATCACGAATGTATGTAAGGATCATGAAATAAAGAGGAATGAAAACATTGATTATCGTAAAGTAAAAGAAAGTCGAAAATCGAGTAATCGAAAGGTCCAGGAACGAAGCAATCGCGGTATTCAAAAAGGAACTCGAATTGTACGACAATAGTGGACAATGATGTTTCCACGTTTCTTTTAACATTTTCTTAGCTTATTTCCGAATTCACCGATTACTGCAAATTATTTTATATTTCAACAAAAAGAGAGAGAGAGAGAGAGAGAGAGAGAGAGAGAGTGAGAGAGAGATATTGAAATTTTAGTAAATCATACAGAATCATCTTATCGCGCATAATAAAAAAGATATCAGATATTGAGGGAGATAAGAAAAGAAAAAAGTGATTCGATTGCTCATTAAAGAGAAAATTGCAAAATAAAAAGAAAACAAACTAATAAAAGTAGAATAAGAAAAATAATCGAAGGTTTGCTGCCGAAAAACGATTAACTCGGAATTAATTTTCCACCAATGTGGCATTGAATGGCGGACTATCGTTTGTGTGTTTGCTTAAAACTCAACGATTTGTTTTATTTACGATTATTTTCCGCTCGAGTGAGCACTCTCTTTCTAGGATTTCAATCCTTTAATGAATATTCATACATTCATGAATACATTCATGAAAATTCTATCTGAAAGTGACGGTGATGATAGACGAATAGTTTATGGTATATTTAGTTATAAATAATTTAAGACTGGCATTTCGATATTTCAAACCCGTAAGAATTTATAGTTTTATCTTAGATGTATATTGATTTATGAACGCATTAATTTCCGCCGATAATGATACTTTTACTATCGACAAGAATTCTGGATTTTATCATAATTCTGGATCTTATTCATGAGAGATTCTCATAAACTCAAAACCTTTCGGAATTTAGATCCGATTGACGAAGTTTGAAGTTCGGAAGAGATTTGCATCCGTCTGTCGGGTTTCAATCTTATCGCCTCTATATTGAGTTTCCAATTATTGGGATACTTTCGAAAAAAGAAAAAAAGAAAAAAGATCGGAAAAAGAGGTGACATGGATGTGACATCTTGGACGCAATCGATTTATGATTAAGATGATGGAATTAAAATAAGATATATTTTTCCACATTTATATCCTTACTTACCAAATAACTTTCTTTGAATTTAATTGTTGGGAAGATATCATTCATAATTTGCTTAATTTTCTCGAGGTTTTCAAATTTATATCCTAGTGTCACCTTGATAGTCAAAATAAAGTGTCGATCGTATTTCTCTCTTATCTGCTCGCAGGTTCCGATTGCAACAAACTGACCGCTGACCAAAATTCCAACACGTAGACATAATGCTTCTGCCTCTTGCATGCTGTGGTCCATGGAAAATCGAACATTACGCGTATTTGTCAAATTTTTATCTTATATCTTAAATAATTTGTGTTTTAGATTATTAAATTTCTGTGTGTAATAAACCTGTGTGTACTAAGCATTATAGATCTCCCCATTTCTCGTAATTGATGTAAGATCTCGCACAAAGCATGCCGGGTCATAATGTCAACGCCCATGGAAGGCTCGTCCAAAAATATCATCGGCAAATCGCCGATCAAACTTTGTAGTACGCAAAATTTTCTTTGTATTTGCCAAGGGCATTCAGTGATTGTCATGTTCTCGAAATCTAACATATCTACGAATTTTGTGTTATTTGATCACGAGCACTTCACGAGCATCGTGAATCCGTATCCAGTAATTCGTATCCAGTTTGGATTACCTAATATATCCAGCCATTTGTCCACTTCCTCCTTGCAATACTTGCGGGGAATGCCGCGAAGCGCCGCGTGTAACTGCAAATGTTGTCTTCCCGTCATGAACTCGCTCAATCCCTTATCTTGTGGACAATACCCTATCATACCTATAAACTTGATAACATTTGGAATAAAATAAACATCGAAGCCTTATAGAGAGCAATTGAGGCGATACGGGAGATAAAACACGAGATGTAGAAAATATTTTCGTATAAAACGACTATAATGAAATATTCACTTCTTCTTGATTCTTTGTGAATTCATATCCGTAAATCACCGCCCTTCCAGCTGATATTTTTATTTCACTCGTCAGCATTTTGTATATCGTCGTCTTACCTGCCCCGTTAAATCCTAATAAGCCAAAGCAATCTCGATTGTATATCTAATATAAAAACATTTTTATATTAAAGATGCATTTCATGATACGCGTAATGCGCGAGAGAAAAGGATGATTTGAATTCCAGTTACATTAAAATTGACTCCCCGAACCACCGGTCGTTTGGCGTATTTTTTTCTCAAGTTTTGGACGACAAGCTCAACGGATGATGGTAGAAATTTCATCTCGTCGTAATCTACATCGGAAGGACATACATATAATAAAATGATAAACCTTCCTTATTTTTGAAATTAATTAATTAATATTCATGTAATGTTAGTTTTCTGTTTGCGTTTTTACGTTTCATATGCGCCTCGACCTGCTCCTTTTCCTTTATAACGTCCGAGTCTACAATGTTATCGTCTTGCGTGATATACTTCGGGTAACGATACCATTTCCGGCGATTTTTGTCTTCGAAAATCTCCAGTATTAGGTAAAGAAGTATCATTTGAAATATCATTAATAATATGTCGTCTAAAATCGAATGTTTATACTCGGAACCGGATTGTTTAATCGTCATTATGTTTAATATTTCGATATCATATTTGTCTCCTAAAATTTCATGTTTTCACTGACATTGCTAGGTCGATCGACATAAGGAAGTTGACCTTCGTGACTAAGCAATTAGTTACGAACTTACTGCAGCAAGGATCCTCAATGTAGAATTCTGTATCGCATTTGTGAAAATACCTACACTGTCTGTTATATAAATTCAGCATTATATAATTGCTTATGGCACAAGCTAAAACGTATGGTGGCAATATATGCGCGATAATTTCGTAAACGTATCTTCCTGTGGCGCTGAATAGGTTGGATATCAATGGAATTATAATGGTGCCATGTACTAAGATCACTGTAAGAGGAATCCTAGCGGTTAAAAATAAGTACTGTGTTCTCTGTATAATTAGACATTAAGCATTAGAGCTGTAAAATTCACTAGCGATAGAGGTAAATAAAATTACTAAATTACTGACCAACTAAGGTGTTGATCAATATCACAGTTGCATATACTTTTTCCTGTTTCTTTGTAAAAAGTTGTATGAAATAACCCAATACAATAGCGCATCCGCCATAACACAGAAATATGAGGAACAGTTGACCTGGAACATTGATAAAAAATCTTTGATTTGTCTTACCGCCTATACTAAATCCGCGAGATCCGCAGAACAGTTATCGGTTTTCGATAACTTTTTAAACCCAAAGAAAAAAAGAAAGAGGAGATAAATGCGAGCAGAAGATATCAACTGTATGGATAAATTTTTGAATCTCTCCTCTGAGTTCTATCGTTTACTTCTTTAAATTTAAATAGAATGAACTCAATCGTCGGCATCATCGCCGTTATCTTTATTACTGTACTATCTATCGGACAACTTCTCTCGTAAAACTTTAGCTTTGCGCAAAACATCAGATCATTTTCATATGTCATTCATTTCGAGAATATCTTTTCCAAGATATGTTGACCAAAACAAATACTAGTCGAAAAGATCAACGTCTGAGCAATACAGTGAATACATTAACTAGAATTCCCAATCAAATGTTACTCAAACCGATCGAGTGAGACAAAGTTTGGCGTTTTGAAGTATTTCGACCGGTATTCTTTCATTATCATAATATGAACGTTTCTTATTCAATCCAATCTTTAAATCAGTTAATATAACGGTTTATATAGTAATATAGTAATATTCATAATTGTTCCCCATCCGAAGAGGAGGCGGAAATTGAAATAGGAATGACTCATAAATAGATATAATTTTTCAGATCTCTCTGAATTCTTTTCCAGACTCAACAATTTTCTCCGCTTGGAATTATGGTACAACTGTCCCTCCTTCATCGTTTATCACGACTTTCCATTGGAACGATATCTTCTATTACTTTACTTCGTGCAACATTGTGTAACTTCTTGTTTTTTCTAAGTGTTTTTTATTTCTCGTTGGAAGCTGAAGGTAGTTTGCCAAGCACTTATTGATTATTCATGTAGGATAAAGAAAAAAAGACCTTGAAACTGTTTGATGCGCATCAAAAGCCTAGTCGGTAGGTAAATATATAGTATATGCGTATGTGTGCATGGAATGCGTCGCGTCGAGACTTTACCAAAACAGGTAGCCGCGAAAGGAAAAACCGTCGACGTTCGACGGTTTATAGGATGACATAGTTAATCCGGATTAGATAGAAATATGCAGCGATTGACTTATACGGAAGTTGTTTCCGTGCAATGACGTAAAATTAAGTACGTCACGCGCGGAAGAGTTGCCTTAGAGGAATCGAAGCGCGCGTGAGTCGCATCAACAAGCGAACTGTGAAAACTAAAAGTAGAGAACCGCTAACTGTGAATTGCGAAATGAGCGAGATCAGTTAGTGGGTTCAGAGAACTAGTCTTACGATATCTTATTGTATCCTAGTAGAGAAGAATAAAGTTCTTTTTTATTTTGTTTTCAATCTAAGGCAGCGAAAACCCATCATTTCCGTCATAATTTCCATTGGATCCGCATTTGGATTCTACATTCATTTATGCAACAGACGAAATTGTCTGAATTTTTTGTTGCATGTTACATGCTGACATTTTATTGGGTCATGTACATGTTTGTTCATTATTCGTGTATTGTCGAGAATCTTTGGAACATTCACCATTACGTTTACTTATTTGAAATGTTCAAAACAATATGCATAGGTGTATGTATCTACACACACACAAACACAGGCATACACACATATGCCTTATCTATTTCCATTTTTGTTATTCGTATTGAATAATACGAATAGTTTTTAGCTATTATGTTAACTGACATATCAGATAATGCGTTACTTGTCTCGATTTAGAGTCAATATTGTATGAAGAGGAGATATTCTTAACAGCTTTACCATTTTCGCAAGGAAATCTCCGAAACTCTTTTGTGCAGCTAACTGTGCAGTTAATATCCCATTAATTTCAAAATTCGTACCGATCTCCGGGGCTGTGAAAACCACGTATCGTCGATAGATGAGCAGCATTATCAACCCGTAAAGTATGACCAACAAGAGATACAAGACAAGATCGATGATGTACATCGAAATCCAATACATCCGTATCGTTATGCCGGCCGTGTTGGTCTGTAGCATTTTCGAGCGAGTCTTTTTCTCCCGTATACCCATGTCGATAGTGGGTAGAAGAAGGCACATAGTAGTTATTACAGCAGTGTTCTGCCAGTTTCGCACACTGCGCGGATGAATCAGCAAATGTTGCCACTGCGAACAAACCATGGAGATATCGAAATGTGCAGACGGAGAACGAAATGCGAAACGCATTCGTTCATACATTCGTCTGGGATTTTTTTTTAAATTTAGAATCCAGTGGCGAAGTCTTTACCTGCTTCGGCCGTAACAAAGGTTTGCTTATCAGCTTAATGTACTGATCCTTGCCGGTGTAATAACGCAGCAACGCGTTATGCAGCAGATTCAGCGCAATGGGTCCGCTATGTACCGCAGTGGGCGAGTACATGAGATGCACGTATCCATTCGCAAATATATCGATGGATATCACGTAACGATCCCTGAACTATTGGAACACTTGATGTCACCGAAATTATGAGATTTAGGATATGCATATATAAGTATCCTTACTTCAATCGAATATAAATCAGGATGGACCATGAGGTCCGTGGCCGTAATGACTTTGGAGATATGATAATTTCGCCATTCGCTGAACAGTTGGCTAGTGGTGCACAACGCGACGAGGAAATTCTGCGCGGCTTTTTCATCGGCTGCATAAAACAGCATGCGTAAATTGCTATATTTGGTTAAGTTCATTACGGGCTCGCTGGAGGAATAATGAAAACAATAATGATATCATTGATTAAGTTAGCTGTTAATATAGAGAATGATTATTATTCGCTCTGAAACAACAAGATCAACTTACGTTAAATCGAAGAGCAGAAAGGAGGACAACTCGGTCATTATCGTGGCGAATAAGAGCATGAGAAATACTAAAATTATCTAAACAATGATCTTAATTATATATTAAATATAAATTGAAACTCATATGCCCGAATGGGAAGGCTTACTGAAAATATATATAACCTCCTGGATGAGAAAATGTGCAATAATTTCTTCTCCAACATTGCGGTAACCTGTTGCCACCACAGAGCTCTGCCCTTTAATCGCTCCCATGGTTCAACTGACAAATATATTTTGTATTAATACAATACAGACATGATGCTTGCTAAAATAAGTAAAAATCAGCAAGTATCACTTATCAATAAACTAGGAATATAGCATTACACATGTATGATTGTTTTAAATATTATTGAATATTATTTTCATCCTGTATATATACACATGTGTCGTATTTATTAATCTTATATATATTCTCTAAGTTGGGATGTGTCTCAAACTGACACAGATGTTTATTAATTGCATTTTGATTTAAATAATGTTTAATCGAATTTTAATCGAGGCTTCATAATAGCAACAGATTTTTACTTAGTTATCAAGATAGATACATTTGCAAATATTATGTTTCATCGAGGAAAGATGATAAAATTGTTTGCTCGATATAATTTTCGAAATCAAAACAAATAAAAATGGCATTCGCATATCGCGAATGAAAGCTTTTTATATAAGTTGATCATTGATAAATCGAGATCATGGCGAATTTTGCCAACATTGCGAGCTCTATCATTTCGTTTAAACTAAATCACTTGTACAATTCATGAAAAAAGTGCGCAATAAATAGCGGATATCTTTCAAATTGTTCCAAAATAATTTATTATAAATGATTGTTAATATATGGTATCGGTTTTTCTCACGTTAAAATATATCGCTCATCGCGTTTTTAAAAGCGTGTTTCCTGCGTATTCTACAAATTCGCTCGTGAATGAATTAATAATTTTACCTGAACGTAACAAATCTCGTCGCTTCTGCTGCACCATCAGTTCATACTTCTTGCCGGGTAAAATTATGTTGCGTTCTTTAAATTGGCCTTCTAAGCCTATTCTAAAAAAAATAATTAGCGTTAGTATGGAACGACTTTTTTATGTCAGTTTTGAATCATTAATATAAAAATATATTATATTCTTATATTATTTATTCTACTTGTACATACATCAAAATTGCTCTATCAATACACATTTAAACTGAGAATATTATTTTACAGTCACTTGATTGTATATGACTGCATATTTATCTTCCTATTTGGTTAAGAATGAAAATTTGTAAACGATAATTTTCATTTTATAAACGGCAAACTGAATGTTTAACTACACCTTAGGAATTGACCCTCCAAGCTCGCAGCGCTGAGAGTTATCGATACTATTCCCAGTTCATCCTTATTACTCTCCAGATATTGAAGCAGTTGCGTAAATCGGCAACCTCTCGGTATGTTGAATGTTATTACCAAACCCATCGTGCTACGTAGAGTAATTGGTTCTGGCGAAAAGTTTTGTATCTCTGTATGAATATAGTCCACATCGCAGCCCTCTTGCACCAACAAACTCAGAATGTAACCGATCCCTTATTATCATATAATAAGGGATAAATTATAACCGAAATGCGATCATGTAATTTTAAGAACGTTCAATTAAGAATATTTAATTGATTTATTCCTTTTATTCCTTCTCGGATCTTACCGTATCGATGATTCAGATACATTTTTGTACCGTAACATTCGATCTTTCCGTTTACGATAATGGCGATTCTATCGGCGAGAAGCTCTGCAGTTCCCACGGAATTTGTTGACATTATTATCGTCTTCTCTCTTTTTATATGCTGAAAATCGTTATTTCGTATCATTTTATGTTACCTGTTTCAAACGCTTGCACGATGACAGAATTCATTTAAATGCTCGAGAAAAATCACTCACTGAAAGTAAATCCAACACATATTTTTTATGCTCAGGATCGATTCCGTAGGTAGGCTCGTCGAGAATTAGAATCTAAATTGATATTAAAGCAGAATCAAAATTGATATTATAATTATTTAGTTTATTTATTATTATTATTATACTATTTTTATTATATTATATTACATTTATATGTATACGTGTGTGCCCTTTGCTTTGAAAATGTATATATTTTGATGAATTTTCTTTCTCTCTCTCTTTTTAAAATATAATTTATAAGATATTAAAAAATATTAAAAAATTATATTATACCTTGCTACCGCCAATAAGTGCCATTCCTAAGCAAATTCTTCTTTGTGAGCTAAAACAGACAGATTTTAGTTTCATATCTTTTTCAGCTTCTAAATCAAGTTCCTCCAACAGCTTCAACGATTCTGCATAAGCATCCTTATAAGTCATCCCTTTTATCTAAAAATAAATAATAATTATATATAAATACAAGAAAATTATTAAATGCGTCAATGCTTTTTAATTTTAAATTGATTAGAATTGTAGCATTACTGAATCAATTGTTATCCGGTCGATATGACGTGTACTTTTATAACTTTTCTGATACGCGAATTAAAATATGCGCTGCACACAATAATGTTGATTAAACATTAATTAGCTAATCTCTCATAGATACTTAAATTTTTTAAACGATGAATGGATAAATAGATAATCTACTTGCAAACTATTTCAAATTCTAAATAACTTTTTCACATTTTAGCATTGATCGTCTTTATCAAAGAATTATTATATAAAAATTATTTCAGAGAAATGGGATAGCACAAGCTATGCACAAATTGTTTCTCAATTGTTTAAAATTATCTCAGTTTTTATAACAACGCAAAATTTTCATGTCAACGATATAGGAACACTGGCTTACCATGCCAAATATGTACAAGTGTTCCAACATTGTGAAGTAATTTACCAATATGTTTTCCTGTGGACAAAAACTGATCGGAAATATGGTTTCTTTGTCCCATCTTTGTATAACGACCTCACCATAAGTCGGCTTATACATTCCTATCACATATATGCATTCCTGCTTTATCTCAAATGTCAGGAAAAACATTAGAAATAGGTTCGTTATACCTATAATTATTTTTAATAAGCAACTTTTGCCGGAGCCATTATGGCCAAGGATGACGCTCAACTCTTCATGATGAAAGTAAATCGTCATACGGTCCAAAGCTTCAATACGTTGGCCGAATTTGCGGTATGTCTTGGTAACGCATCTTACTTGAATGGACGGCTTGTTTGCGTAGCAACAAAAGCGCCAGTTAAAATAAAAGAGACAATTAACGTCGCGTAAAAATCATCTTTCTCCATTATCTGAATACTTTCACATAAGAAAAAATAAAAATTATATTGATCCGTAACACGGATATATATTAATATTCTATACAAACATACGTAACATATGTGAACTGATATACGTGATATATTTGCTCGCTGAGCTAGAATCCTCTGCAATCCAATCGATTATGTCGGATAGCCGACGTAAACAAGTAAACAAGTATTTAATACGAGATATACGTGTGTACCTTTATATACGACGGCACGTATTCCACCGCTGACCAATTAGTGGACCCGCGGAGCGACAACTCATCGCTTTCAAGCACAGGAGGTTTCTAGGAACAATGTATTAGAAACAATTGCGATTTACAAATATCGACGATAACGAAGTTGCAGATCTTACTTTGAAGAAGTAGTACCAGGCTTTTGCACTGCCGAATTTACCCGGATTAATATTGTCCAGGTATACGGCTAATAAGAACCAAAACATAATGTGCATGATCCACGAAATCATAACTGTGCCGATGGAGACTTTGATATGCATGATATCGTGAACATCTTGCAACATTAGTAATTCAGAGAACCATTTGGGCCACAAATATTTGGGAACACTGGTGTAATCGCGCGGTATCACTCTCCGGAAAATGTCGTCCAAAATTTCTTTGTTATAACTTTCTGCCGACATAAAGACAGTTCCGTGAAATATTTCGGCAAGTAAATTTTACGCCGAATATCGTATTAGGTCACGCGCCCGGCGAATATGTGTTTTATGCTTTAAGCATAATCAACCGCTTTAAGTTTTTGCTCGAATCTATCGTAATTGGCATAACGAACATATACGGTATATTCTGAAATAGCAGATATTTATGTCATTTGAATAATGACAAATATAGTTGTGTTACGACTTGCGATACTTTAAATATTGTGCCAAACAGGCATTTGTATTAATAACTGCTTCAGTAGCATGAACAAATTCATGTCTAAACGCGCATTATGCAATCGATATCGATATTTTCAAGTTTAGCAATAAGCGTTTTCCGCATGCACGAAATAATTTCGCAGTATCTCGCGTATATAGAGTCGAACGGCAAGCTTGTAACTTCATTCGCGATAAAATTTTATTCTTTATTTAAGGAAGGATTTATTTCTGCATGTTTATCAGAAAAAATTTATCACAAGTAAGCATTGCATTCTAAGACCGGAAATACGTGCTCTCGATTTCATCGTTTATCCAACGAATGTGTCTACGCGAATGCTTGCTATGATAATCTTTTACGAGTTTTCGTTTGCTTACCGAAATCTTTGCGAGATGCCATGGCTATCAGTCCGTACAGCAAACCACTATGTGGCAGAAGCAACGAAGTAATCGACCATGCAGGGGACGTATCTATTAGGGCTTCATCCACGATGATAGTAAGATGCGTCAGGAAAAGCCAGATTATAATCGACATAAGTGATGCCTTTACAGCTGACAAAGTGATATCATAAGAATATATTTGCACCGTCATTCGTGAATGCTACTTCCTCATGCTTCAACTTACAGTGATGAAAAAAGGTACCGACAGTGAGCATGAAGAGCGTTGAGAGGATATTGTACATTATTATAAAAATGATGACAATTCCTGGGTTTACGCAAAACACAGGATATAATATGATTGTGCTGAAAATCATCACGGGTAGCAAAACGATTAGGAGATAATTAAGCCATCCGAGATATAGCATTGAGAAAGACATGTTCATCAATATCATGAGACCCTGAGGACACAGGATTTATTCGTAATTTGCAGTATTTATGGCAGTGTAATATGGATTAAGAGTGGGGATTAATTTTCCGGAATTTTCTAGGAAATTACTCTGCGATCAACGGTGGGAGATAGTAATGAATACGATAATGAAATTTTTCAGCTTACTTTGAATCCAGTTTCCTTGTCGTGCATTGCCATTCTTAATGTCAATATCGGTAATAGAAAGAAGGCGATAACCGTCATGTAATAAATTACGCTTATGTTGGGCCTGATTATAAATGGCAGGATTAGAAAATCAGATTCGTAAAATGGGAATCGGCTTACAGTTAGCTGAGAAAGAAAAAGAGTATGATCTGTAGCATTATTTTATTATGCTCTCGATGTTCAATTATTTCTATATTTTGCATTTGAGAAACATACATTTTTCACTACATTCGGTAATGACGGATCTATCCACATGTCTACGAAGGACTTCTCAATTGCGATTTGCAGAGCTATGAAGCCGCTTGACATGTAAGGATCTTTAATCGATGAAGATTAGCATTAGTTCTTAGATGCAATTAATATTTATATTCGAATGCATATATTGCACGCATTTATTGCAATGCATATATTGCAGTTTCAAGAGACACACGAGACGTTCTTGACGCGGGATGTCACATGATTTACATTAAAATCAGGCTTTCGTATGAATTTGAGATTTCAGGATATTCCAAATTAAGACTTAACGGAAAATATGTTTTTATATGCTTACCTATATGGGCCGGGTCTTCGTCGTGCATCATAATCATACGATTTTCGCCTATTTCTGACGAACGTATTTTATACGTCAAGCTTTGCGGTCTGCCGTCTTCAGGTTCAAATATGGCCCATAACACTTTGGAAGTATCGTTCGTTGTATATCGTTGTTGCACCAGACTAATCTCGCTATCAGCTGCTTCAACTGGTATTACGCATGATTTTTATTTTCCTTTTAATTCCCTTTTCACATACGCTCAATGTACTGTCTTACTATGCACGCGAAGCAATTTTGCGGTTCTTGACATCAGGTCGTTCGTAAATGCGGTTTTCGGCGCGTACGAGCATTGCACATCGCTTGGTAGCTTCATCAAGATTTCCTCCTGACTGTATCGATCTAGATCCTTCATACACAGGGATTATCGCGCGTATGTATATGAATGTCAGAATTAAAGCGATCTTATTTATAATTACGAAAGATCTAGCACAAGAATAAAACAAAGCTGAATTCTGTTACAATCGCTGCTTATGTTTATTATTCAGATTATTATAGAAGAACGTGCTCAACGTGTGTCTTACATTTACATCTTACAATGAACGCTTCGCGTGAAGACATAACGATTTGTTCTGGAAAGCACAAGTTATCGATTACGTCGTCGATTGTCTGAAGCAATCGGATTGCATAATGGGATCGTTTAACAAATTAACTGAATGTATTGCACACACGCGACTCGATATGTAAATTTGTAATTGCACGATTTCACAATTAACAGTTGGATTACCTTTGGATGAAAAACTTGCGGCTCGAACATCAAACGTATCTGTACACAAAAGATAATGGCTACAATAATCTCCAGTAAATTGATTATTGGGCTATGCATTCGCATGATCACGGCTTTCCACATAAGAAGTCGCCATTCCGTCCAGAATTTCTTCAATTCTGGACTAATAATCTTTCTTGCTTTCGACATCCGGATGGCTGGCATAAGATGACAGATTAGTTCGCTAAGCCCTCTAGAAATTAATTTTCTGTCTGCTTAGCATGGAAGGAGAAAATGCAGCCGTGCATTTCTCGCATAACAAAATAAGAAACGGAATGATTTTTTCGATAGCCTTTCGGCAAAATTGAACATACGAGGAAAAACAAAAGAAATGACATCAACCATGGCGAATTTGGGCAAGAATAAAATTTACATTTCTTTATTATTCTGATCATTTTTTAAATGGATTCGTTAATGCTTCTCCTTCGAATGAATGTAGCTAAAATATTTGAAGTTAACGCAATTTCTTGCACAACATGATAATATATTAATTTTGTTTATTTCATATGACAATTTATTAATCTTATTCATTTATCGATTTTTTTCTTAATTAAAAGATAAATATATATATATGTATATAAAGAGAGAGAGAGAGAGAGAGAGAGAGAGAGAGAGAGAGAGAGAGAGAGAGAGAGAGAGAGAGAGAGAGAGAGAGAGAGAGAGAAGACTTAAAAACGTTAGCAGACATATTTCATAAATATTTATACGGCTACTATGACTACGAATTGTCATTCGTAATTAAATGACACAGTATTTCTAAGTCTATGCATGATAGCTTTTTTATGAAATAAAGTAATCACTACGTTCATGAGGCTATCGCAGCAGGAAGGAAAATAATCGCTAACCATTAGGTCTGTTGTCATTATATATTGCGTCATTATATATTGCGCTATATACACAAGATTTATATATGCATTGTTTTTTTATTTCTCTTAGTTTTCAGTCGCGCACAAGTTGGGATTTCAATATTTCATACATATCTATGCATTCTAAAAGATTGTAATCGTTTCCATCGAAATAATTCTTATTGTTTTCTAGATAATTTATTACAGCCTAAAATTAATTTTAGGTTAATAAATCATGATCATTATATTACAATGACGATGAATTATAACGAATGACGTAATAACTACTTTTTGTTATTACAGCAATTAAGGCAATATTTGTAGGTGTTTCAAATGTTAAAAAATATCTTTCTTCTTGATTCCATTCGTTATTAGGCTCACGTTTAACAGGTTGGGGAACATTTTTATTAACTTGTTGCAACGAAATGAAGAAGATTAGACGTATCTTCGCCAACACCACATTACCACGATTGTTTTGGGATCTGTCTCTGCTGTCAATCAAGATAAGTCTGGCAATGATAATCGCGACATTTAGGATGATTGTACCATGTTCTATGAAATGTTTGTTAGGAGAAACCGTCCTTGTGAGTCCTGTCTTCTGACAAAACAAATTATCATTCGAACATATGTAAAAAACGTGTATGCATTATGATAAAAATATTTTACAAATTTCGAAATTAGATTACTGGTGCCGGTCATGGTATTGGTCGCGAATTAGCTATCCAATTATCTTCGATGGGATGCATAGTTATCTGCTGGGATATCAATAGTGATAGCAATCGATCAACGATGAGAGAGGTGTCGAAGAATGGCGGAGAAGTATGAATGTATTAATTACTAAAATGAAATCATATTTATATAATATCGGCAATCGGTAATAAATCGGCAATTAATATAATACAAGAAATGATATACTTCATTTTATCAAGTACAAAAGATATTGCTTTAGATTCCCTATTCTTCTTTAATGAAAAATGCTTTTTTTCCTATGGGACGACATTACGAGTCTTTAGGAGAACAAGATATATAAGCTATATATTTATATAAACTATATAATATATAAGCTATAAGTGTTTATAGGTTTATGGTTTTGTGGTCGATGTCTCAAAGAGGCTGGAAGTGCAAGAAACGGTGAGATTGATGAGAAGAATCGATGTGCCTGACGTGACAATACTTATTAACAATGCGGCTGTGTTATATCACAAGCCATATACAAGTTACGATCCGGATGACGTGGAAGATATGTTCAACGTTAATGTATTCTCAAATTTTTGGGTATGCAAAGTAAATCATATTTGAATGCAATTCGCAAAGGTATAACATACAATTGCTTGAATACATGAATCCAAATTTTGAAATTTAATAATGACAATAGTGCATTTTACTTTTCGGATTCACTTTAAACGATCATTATTAATACTTTTGGATTAAATCTGATCTGTCATCGAAGTTAGTTTCTCGAGATTATTAAAACATTGTTTTATCAAAGGAAGAGAAGAGAATCCGAGAGAGAGAGAGAGAAAGAGAGAGAAGCGAAGATATATTTTAATTGATAAGATGATTTTGATTTTAGACGATAGAGGCATTTCTGCCTATGATGCTGCACAGAGGAAGCGGTCATATAGTAGCGATAAGCAGCATGTGCGGCATTTATGGGGTATCGCAAAAGGTGGCATATTGCTCATCAAAGTTTGCTATAAGAGGTTTCAAAATTATCAAACGTCTTTTTTATTAATTTTTTTATTAATTCTCCATAATAAATTCGGTTGTTTCAAGGTCTTATGGAGGCACTTCACGAGGAAATACGATTAGACGAGAGAAAATCTGACATACATTTCACAACGATTTATCCATTTTATGTCGATACAGGATTAGCCAAGGATCCTAAATACAGGTAAAATTACATTCAGTTGACAAAAAGTTACGTTTAATTTTTGCATAAACGTATAAATTTAGATATATATAATAATATAATAAATAATATATTATTAAAATAATATTAAATACTTAAATAAAAAATATTTAATAATATATTATATATTTAATAACATAAAATAATAATAATAATAATAATAATAATAATAATAATAATAATCATGTATGTGTGTGTCATGTGCGCGCACGCGCACGCGCGTGTGTACCGCATGCAACGTAATTACATCACTTATTACATCATGGGCGCGGCTGTATATAGTATTTTATTAATTACTCAAGTTCTTTCAACATTAACTTTAACGATTTCTGTTAGGAATAAACATAGTAGTTTGCGCGCAAGTATTATATTTATGTACCGAATTATCAGCTTTTAGTATACACAATGTAATTGTTGGTTTGTGATCTTAAATAGAAATTAACGATCTGTGAAGCAATAATAAAGATAATTATATCTTCGTATATTTAGAAAATTATAGAACAGTATGTAGAGATTTTATGTAATACTTGATGCATTTATAGCGGAATTTTATTACATATGACTTTATGACTTAAAAAAATAGAAAAACAGAACATCGTCTGTATTGTCACTATTCGACACTACATTTGTATTATTAAAGGAGATAATTAAATAATCATACAATGATTGATTTCGATGTAAAATTTATTATGGAGAAAATTATTATGGAAATATAGGGGAGAATTATCATGAGCTCTCTTTCTAAAGAAATTCTCTATAAAGTTTTTTTCTACTTTCTTTTTTCACTTTTTATGAAAATATGAGTGAACTTTCAATTACAGATTTCCTTATATATTTGATGCTGTGACGTCAGAATACGCCGCGAAAGAGATAATTAAAGCGATTCGAAGAAATTATACGGAATATTCAATACCGCGATGCCTTTTCTCATTGAATGCGATTAACAGGTATGTTTAAAAATATATCAAATGTTCGCGCAATATAATTGTGTTCACGCAATATCGTGCGTATTCTTATTGCGCGCCATTTATTATTGCTCAATTGACGAATTTATATATGGTTTCGAGATTAATATATAGATAATTATTATAAATTATTTTTGCGAAGTATGTAACACGTTTTACATATCTATTATAATTTTGTTTTGCTAGAATTGTTCCGGAAAGTGTAATGCGCTTAATATTGGATTTTTTGGCAGACATCGATCGAAAACGGAAAGAAAAAAGGATATAATGAATCTAATTAAGTTCAATATATGTATATATATATATATATATACATATATTGAACTTTATATACTACTATATATATAACTATTGAACTATATATATATATATATATATATATATATATATATATTCTGAGCATAAAGAAATTTATATGTAAGAAAGCTCATGCAAATTTATTCATGAAATTTGAATTTATATTTAAATTTAAATTATATTGCAAAATATCGTAGAAAATATAAGGCATTCTTGTCACAAGTAGTCAAGATACTTTGGAGTTTTCTCTATTTTGATTTGTTTCTTCGAAATATGTTTACGAAATGTTGATATTATTATATAATATAAGATAAAAAAGAAAAGCAGGAACTAACAACTAACCGGTTATAGTAGAAGGAAAAGTCCGCTGGAATATTTATATCGTAAGCAAACTGCGTAGAAAGTAAACTAGAAATACTAAATAATACGTAGACATACTGACTTATTAGATTACGTAACTTGTATATGTGTTCGCTGCACAAATTACTACACTTTGGTCGATTTCTCTGTGGACTGCATCTATTGTACGGCGAATTGATACGATAACGTAAAACATTATCCGCATTTCTTCCGCATTTTTTTCTTCGACACTATATTTCTATAAACGTATATACAAATCTGTTATATAATATATATATACGTATTATTTAATATTCATGCACGCATTTGTACAATTTGTATCATACAATTGTATCATACAATTTGTATTATACAATTATAATCTAATGCGAGCAAAAGTTGATAAAATCCGATTTGATCCGATTTTGTACAGTAATATCTTTATATTTTCATATGTCATTTCAAGGTGACATATGAATGCGCATAAAAACTCAATATGTTCTTGTATTTTACTTCTTGTATCTTCTTGTATTCTTTTTATTACGTAGTTTTTTATTATTATCTGAATTAAAAATGATTTCTTAGAATGCTTAACTTACATAAATTTAAATTACAATTACAAATACGTCAATGATAAATATATCAATAATAATTATCTTTAAATAATTCTAATAGTTCTGATAAATAATAGATAACATAAAAAGATAGTTATCTTTAAATATAATCATAACATTTACATAGTTGTAACATTATGTCAGATGTAACATTGTGATCGAATGGCCTTCCGATCACGTTCCGTTTAGGTTAAGCTACAAGAAATGAAATTTATTCCAATAGCTTTAAAATAATGTTAGCATCATCGGTAGTCGGAAATAAATAAGAGTCGAAAAACTTCTCCTCTGATAACCTTATTTTGATAAAGCGAAGTTACTTCCTCCACGTAATGTAACTTAGCAAAATAAATAATGCATGTTAAGAATATGCGTGCAAAGAACCTTTTCATTTTTGGATCTTTCATTATTGCTGCACGCAGATATCTTCGACAAAGACTGTACGAGTCTATAATAAAGTGGATTATTTTATGATTTCTATTTTATTGTCGGGAATTAAACGAAAATACATATGTGAAAATAAAGTATATTTTTTATTCTGCATTCAAAATTGGGCATTTGAAAGACTTGACGCTCTCGTGCATCGTTCGTTATTCGTCAAATTTTGATAAATATTTTGAAATAATGTGCTTACTTAAACGGTCCTATACTTGAGAGATCTAATATCTGAAAAAGAAAGTAAATATAAACTAACGTGATAATATCGTAAAATAGAAAATAAATGAAAGAATAAATAATATAATAATAAATAAATATAATAATAATTAATATAATAATAATAATAATATAAATTCGTTTAGATATATAACACATTTTGTGTTATATAACACAAAAAAATAAAAGAATGATATATATTTTGTAATATATATTTTTATTCATCACATTTCTTATGAATCTCATTAAAATAATAAAAGTAAAATGAGACAAAGTAAACCAGTTAAATAAAAAGTAAGGCGCCGTAAGAAGTTTTTATGAATTTTTATGCATAATATGTGAAATCCATAATCTTTTAAATAGACAATAAATTTTGGATAGACGATATAACGCTATACACGCGTGTTATGTAATTTTCATTGAGCTAAATCGGCATATAAATTGTTTGCAAGTATAGTAAAATGTTTAGAAAAATTTGTGATTGTACGTGCGATATAACAAAAATGTTTTTTGATAAATTATCATGCTGTAAAATAAAGGCAGCGACATATCCTAGATACATATGCGGCTCTATTTTTCTTCTGCAAATAACTTTCTTGAGACGAAAAAACTAATACTTAAAGTTTTAATTTGTTACAAAACTTTACACAGAAATCATAACGATCTTACGGCAGCTGAGATTCATAATGCTGGCGGATTTCAAAATTGCAGGAAGATATGAAACTGAAATAAAATAGATGATGAGATATATAATTTTTCGATTATGACGATTAGCAAACGAATTTATGCAATGATGCACGTTGCTGAATGTTAATACATAATAATTATGATAATGTATGATAATGTATGATAATTAAACTTTGAGAAATAAAATTGGAAAATGTATGATAGCGCAACCTTTTGATTACATCATCAAGAATAAAACGCGCCAGGCGCGTTTGGATGGTCAGAGAATGTAAAAATAAGAATGTAAAAAAACAATGAAGAAAAAAAGTGAAGAAAAAAATGGCAATGAAGGAGACGATAACCTTGTTGTCGGCCTGATGAGAGAGCGGTAGTACTTAGTGCAGAGCTTAGTTTAGTTCAAACGATTCGAATGTATTGAACAGCCATCGCTCCAGCAGAATTAGTATTCCCACATACTTAGTCACTGTTTACTGAAACCATCGAGGAACGCGGCTGATTCAGTGATCCGCAGGTTCTCCACAGTAACGCTTCGTGCTGTGAACGTGTTTCTTCCATTCGATTTTCTCCCACGAGGCGCCGTATAGCATTTCTGCGTTTGAAGAAAAATTCTACCCAAAATATTGAACCTGAGCAGGTACATCAAAACAACTTGCAAATCTCGATTAGAAGTTCCGCGAATTTTCGAGATTACAATGTGAGGAACAAGGAAGTGCCGGTGTTTTTTAATTTCATCCATGGATATCCTATGTTTGTTTATCTGATATTTCTTCCACTTATGCAATTTCGTCCGCGGATATACACGATTCTGACATTTATTTTGAAATCTCTTTGCAATCATTGGCTAAATTGCGGTCTTGTTTCTTTTTGATGATTATCTAATTGTGATGACTAATCACATTGATGACTAATTGTTTATGCATCGATAGTGTGTCGCGGTATTGCGCACACACATATGTTAGAAAATCTGGCTTTTTAAAGCTCAGTATTTCAAGTCTTCGTTCCGAAGATCTGCCATGCATCTGCCTGTTATCTGTTATTTCGAATATTTGTTCATCCTATTAAAAACAATTATTTTTCTATTATTTTGGTATTTTTTTAAACATATGTGAAATAATATGTGAAATCTTTTTTAAAAACAACTTCTTACGTATATAATGCATGTTAAGTATATTATTTGTGTTACATGATTGTTTATAATTTATTGTAATTATATTATATAATATTATATAATAATATTAGTTATCTTTGAAATTATATTATATAACAATAATAAATAATAAATTTTCAACTTTTTTGTTAATGATGAACTATGAATAATAATAAATAATGATGAATTAAATGAAATTCTGTTCATGAAATACATTACAACCGAAATTGCAATCTACATATTTTTTTAGATATTTACAATTGTGTTTATTGAATGGTGGATATATATTTCAAAAATATATATCCATATACCAAAATTGCTTATATATATTAGACAAAAAGTTTAATATTGTATGAGATTGGCTTTCTTAGTAATATGATTTATCATGAATAATCTCTAATTTATGTAGATTTCTTACATAGAGATCGTAAGAATATCAGAGAAAATAATGAAAACCAATATCGAATGGTGGATCAGAGATCGTGATAAATCATGATATAATTATTCGTGTTGCTTATATGCTCTTTTGTTAAGTTTTAATATGGCTAGAAGTATTCGCAAATTGCAATTGGATTACTAAAGGTTTACAAAAAATAATGAAAAGTAACGATAAGGATAAAAATCATTCATCGCTAATCTCAAGTATGAATTAATTTTTTCTCTTTGTACGCATATTCTTAATGTACATTAAGAATCTATTTTGCTAAGTTACATTTCATGGAGGAAGTAAAGAAGTTCTCAAAACTTGTCACAAAGCAGAGAGAAATATGGTACAAGATATAAAAAAAAATCTTATCCAGATAGTAGATGAATCAGAAATATTGAACGCAATATTGAAGAATTTAAAGAGAAAAGGAAGAAATAAAAGAAAGATAAATAAAAATAAAACGGTTTGAAAGAATATCTGAAATATAAGAGGAAAATATAATATGATGGAATTATTAAAACACAGTTTGTTTATATTTGTTAACGCTATTATTTAATAATAGCTATTATTTAATAATATTACCTAATATTACCTGACACCAACTTTTGAATGTTTAACTGTTTGAAATATAGCATATTCCAGATGATGCATATGTCTCATTGAAAATTTAAGAAATTACTGAATTACTGAATTACTGACATTTCTGATTAAATCCCGTTCAGAAGAAAATATTCCATGTAATATTATCTGATAAGTTCATTGTGTTCTATATATAATTATGTATATATATATATATATATATATATATATATATATATATATATAATTGCGTATTGTTTTTATACATGATTATATATGGAAAATTTTTCCTGGCTACATCATTATCAGTATGTCATAAAGCAATCACCTTTTTTCTTCAACAATAATTCATCGATATGTTATAATCCAAAGATGCAACATTTAATCGTAGTATTCCTTTGTATTGAAGTACGCTTCAAGCGGAATAAATAAACCGTTAGTTTTTATCTCGTGTTTCAAAAAAAGACCAAGCGATTTTTTTCATTTCGTTAAATGTCTGAAAGACACTAATGACAAGCAATGCAGATGCTAATGACGCAATGTATTGGCTTATATTACATTGAAGATTTATGTCAAGAAAAGATAAAGAAGTATTGAAGGTCTCTTTAACATTGCAGATATGTTCGATATATTTATCTTAATCAAATATCAAATTGAAATCGGTATAAAAATCGGTCTTCTGTTCGGTGTATATTCTCTTCTGTTTTCCTACATTGTCTTTCACACAACTATTCAAGATATTATCAGTGCAATTATTTGCAGATTACATATAAGAGAGAGAGGGGGGAGAGAGGAGAATATAGAAAAGAATTTAAAATATTATACAACATTGTTGGTCAATATATTTCTGCTTTGCTCAATTATGCCTCGGTGCATCATACAATTACGAATAAGATATAATCATCTGTCAATCACTAAGCGGGAAAATAAGTTTCTTCCGCTTCAGCTTCAATTTGCAGAACAATATCGTAATTAATCTTTTTTTAAACAAGATTAAGTTTCTCTGCATTTGCATCCCGATTTTTTATCATTACCGAGAATGATCGATATCGCTCATTAACACTGATGACCACGATTGTGATTTCATTTTGCTCAAAGCTCAAGTTATTATTGTTGTCTCTTCCCCTCTCTCTCTTTCTCTCTGTCGTTCTTTTACCTTATCATTTTTTTCTTCGTTTCTCTGTTTCTCTCTTTCTTATCTCCTTATATAAGATACACGTTTGATAACTGATTAAAATTAATTAATTTATTTTATTTATTGATTTATTTATGATTTTTTTGCAAACAAATACTGTTATGTAATGTCTATTATATTGCAAAATTTCATACGGATTTTTTCTATGTCTAAACAATAACCACTTAAATTTCCGCAATATGGAAAGTAATGCTAGTCATTATATTACATAACAGCGATCTGATTGCAACAAGTTCAACTTATGAAATTCGACGTGAGCCGTGTCATAGAAAGTACGTTCAAAGTCTATACGAAAAATATCAAATAAATGATTGTAATAAGTTCACATTTAATGTTCTCATCTCATATTTTCATCACTAACTATTAGAACTTAAATAATTATTACTAAACTGACATCTTTTTCCTTATTTTTAACTTTTATAAAACGTGAATAGTCACATACACACACACAACACACATATATATAATTACTTTGTTTATCGTTATTTATAGAGCAGATATAGCATAGAAAAACATAATTGCATTTGCTTTTCCGACGAGAACAAAGAAACAGAAAACGTGATCTTTGATTTTAATTTTTAATTATTCATGAGACTAAAATCTAAATGCAAATTTAAATCCAGAAATCTAAATGCTACTGCATTAATTTATTTTATGGATACGAAATAATGATGAATAAACAAAAACAAAATAAATATTTATTACAAAAATATAATATAAATATTTCATATCAATACAAACAAGTATTCAGCAATTTTTCTTCAAAAATAGGATTGCTTGAAATTTTTTCTTTATCAGATATTCTTGATATAGACCATTAATCAGTTATATGTTGATTAATCACACACATATATGCGCGTGCGCGCGCGCAGTTACATAATGTTAAAAATTAGATGAATCATGCGTTCTCAGTTGAGTTTCGCTATATTATAAAAAATGCTAAAAAATTGCTAAAAAATTATCAAATTAATTAATATGAAAATATTTTAATAAAATTTTTATAAGAAAATTAAATATGTAATAAGAATGTAACACATTAATGATGTGGCATATAAATTAACATAACTGTGTATTTTTTACACAATCGTTTTATGTAATTTGTATAACTTAATTGCAAAACATAACCTTTTATTCTGCATTAATCAATAGTAAGGTTATAGCAGATTCTGACAAAAGTCGAAAGTTGCTTTCGAAACTATTACTATATCCAATTAATGCCGATATCGACTGTGCTACGATACGACATAAATAATATTATTGAAAAAGAAGAAACGAATAAAATGACTTCGTGGTTCGCTTGACTGCAATATTGCCACACTTTGCATTCTTTCAGATTTAAGTATGAAGGAAATGTAAATACATGTATTTATGTAACATCTAGTACAAAAATATTTCTTGAGTTGTATTAATTTAGTTCTGTGCGTTACGTTTTTTTATTACAACAAATTATATTAGTTATATAATAGACAAGGATTTATGTAATAGGAATATATAATATACATTAAGATATAAACATATCGCATATCATGAAATTTAATGCAAACATATTCATCTGATAACATATTCTCGAAAATACATAAATGTTGTCTCTGCGCAAAAAAAGAACAGGATTAGAAATATATAATTTATTTCAGTAATAATATTGTTAGGTGTACAAGTTAATTTCTTCTTAACTTTTTGCAAAATTTCGAATTATCTTACCAGTAAAATGTGTTTCCGCTCGAATTCGTCGTTCAATTTGATACAAATTTCTTTTTTATTCGAGCTAAGTTTCGATTGCCATAGAAGTTGCAATTGTCCTTGTCTTCAAATCTTTGAGGTCGGAACGTTCTCTGTCTTTAACGTTAAAGCTTTCTTCGCGAAATCTGTTTGTAATTTTTGCAAGTCGAGTGAGTCACTGCAGCTTCACCAAGAATACACCAAATAATTTCAGCAATCTCAGCGATCTTTTTTTTTAACTGGAACGCGAAGAGAGTAGTTCTCAATAGATATACCCCTTATCAAAGATTACCATGTATACATTTATTTCTCGAGGTTACATTGTCCGTTGGCACTTAAAAATCACAAAAGGATCAGTAGATATTCTATTTAAAATCGTTTTCAACATCGGCGAAGAAAAGCAAGAGATAAATTTGTATAATAAATCAATATCGCCAAAGCGATTATTAATATCTTCGTAATGAAATTTTTACAATTTTTGTCACAATTAATTAATATTAAAAAAAATAATTAATTAGTAAGGAAAATCATATTCCGTCTCATCGTATAAAATATCTGAACTAGTTTCTAACATAGTTCGTCATTCGTTTTTGTCTAACTAGTTTGTTTAGATCGAGGATCATACATTTTTTAGTTCGCTTATCTTTAAAACATCCTTTATTTGCGTATCATATAATCAAGAGAAATCTTCATATTGTCTAAACGACTTTACAGTGCACTGATACTATTCCGTATGGAAAAATATTGATCCCAACAGAGCACGCAAGCGTAATTTATCGTATTTTCTAATAATGAAAAATAACTTAAAGAAAATATTTCTGTAAAAATCTCTTGTAGAATAGAAATTTTTAAGACGCTGATATAAAATTTAGTAATGCGCACACGCAAATTATTTAAAGATAATATTATTACATCTAAACGATTTTTTAAATTATCCTTTGATCTAATAACGCTTAATAGCACAAGCAAATTATGAATCCATGCAGCTACGATTCAGCATTCATTTAAAAGACTGTTATAAATTAATTTAAAATAATTATTTAAATATTATCGAATTAGAGTACTGGAACGATTTTAATAAAATAATTAATTTTTATTATTCTGCAGCAGATGATGTTACCAATGCAGGACAAAGTGATTACAAATTCAAGAACAGCTTACTCTGATAATCTTTGGCTTTACCTCAGCGCCGAATTTTTAATTGCGACGGTTATCTCTGGTTTCTTAACTATTCTTAATGTTATAAAGTCATTTCTGCCAAAACCGCCAAGAGATTTGACTGGCAATGTGATTTTGGTACGTATACTTATTTCCATATGATTAATGTACAATATTTGATGATCAAAAATGAAGTTTACAAAACTTGATATTTTTTTGGCGAACAAATGTGTACTTTCTATGATAGATTGCCGGTTCTTCGTCGAGGCTTGGCGAAGAACTCGCCGAAGAATTCATGAGAAGTGGATGTTCCGTGATTTGCGTGGATAAAGATGTCAAATCCGCCCAAGAGATAAACGCCAGCTTGAGACATCGCACAGTGAAGAGAATCGAATCAAAATGCAAGGAAAGAGAATCGAAGGATGCAGGTTCCATTATAGCGACGTATGAGTGTGATCTGTTGAATCGTAACGCCATTCGCGAGATTGCCGAAAAACTCGAGGACAAAATCAATGGTATCGATGTCTTGATAACCTGCAATGATCAATCCAATGAAGATATTTTTGATACTATCAGTACGACTCTAATGAGTCACTATTGGGTAAATATCAGTTTGCAAACTTTCGAATACATTTTGAATGATCTTGAGATTTATGTCATAGTAAAAGCGTAGTTAATATCAAGTTTATCGCTAACGTTGTAGCGTGGGGATACTGGATAAAAAATTAATAGACGCCTTTCACATAATGAATGGACATAAATTTTAATAATTAATAGATTCCAATGACTCGCCGCATGCGACGTCAAGCACTGATTATGGACATTCGCGAGTAAGAGATCTTGCTTCGTCTTAATGCCAAGTTATTTTAATAGATTATTTTAATAAACTATTTTGATAAATCATAATTGGATTTCTCTGTCTCTTATCGTTGCAGATCATGCTGACGTTTTTGCCATTTATGCTGCAGCGCGATAGGGCCCACATTATCGGGATTGCACCAATCGTATCAACCGAGGACACATACTTGAGCTCAAAAGCGGCCATCGCAGGTTAATCGATCATGAAAACCACTCGTAGAAATCGCACAATAAACACCACATCGGCTAATAACGCATGACCTGTACGTATTTCTTTCTCATGGCAGGTCTGATGGAAAATCTGGGTCACGAACTGAGTAATCGCAATAATCATCTTACTTTCCTCGCAATTTCACCAATTGCAGAGCAAGAGTAAGTTTAAATACGAATAAGAAAATTTTATCGCCCAAGTTTCTGATCTTCACTACTCAACATTAATCATTGTAGTTCGTCGATGCAGAAAACGCAGCAAGTGGCTAAGGATATTGTACAGGCAGTGAGTACGGATCAGTGCAGCATCACTTGGAGTTCGAAAATACTATATCGAATAAGGTAAATATAAATTATGAAATATCAATAGATATATCAATAAGATATTGTCGATTATCTAGCCGCAAGACGATCGGAATTTATTTGTAAGGCGATATTAGTCTTGGGGACATTGCGTGGGAGAATAATTGTTCTTTGTTTATTACGAAAATGAAACAAGCATGAAAACAAGAGAAATGTTGAAGAAAAAAGACTGCACGTGTTATTACGCACGTATTATTATGATGTAATAGGCATGCAATATTACGTTAATGCAATATATGTCGTTTCATTTGTATTTTATTTATTAGATTTTATTATGTTTATTTTATTATGTTGTTATGTTAATTATATTTTCTTAAAAGTGTTAAAATTTTCTGCGCTAAATTATACAAATTTTGGATTAATGCATTGATTAAACAATTCTCGATGGAATATTTTCAATTAATCTTTTGTATTTTAGTTGCATGATATATGGCGCAATAACGAGATTCACACAATGGCTTCACACGCAGGGATGCGATTCTTTTTAAATTCTGTTCTTGCTCATAGAGCGTGAAACATTCCTCGGTCGGCCACTGCATGCGTGTGGGAATTCGCATTTTCTGTTGCTAATTCCAAGCGGGAAAGATTTTAATGGCTATTTACGGCAACTTGAACAACAAATAGTATTTCTTCATCAATTACACGAAAATTAAGTTTCATCTGATATTTTAACTAATTATTTAATATAAATTAATTAGATTAGAGAATCTTATAAATTAATGTCATGCTAAAGAAGGATTTCTACGAAGAAGTATGATTCCTAGCTTCTAAACTGGTTTTTCATTAATAAAAAATATTTCTTTATCCTTTTTTCTTTTTATAGATGTTTCTTAAAAATATAATATCGTCTATAGATTTCTATGTTTGTATTCCTATGTTCTCATGTACTATCAAATAAGATCCTAATGGATCGAAGCGAAAGATCGCATGATTTTATATTCGCGAACGTTTTAATAATTTATTAATATGTCGATGAGATCCCGATAAACTCGAAGTGCTTTAATAAAGAAACAAAATTCCGAATGCTTTCTCTCATATCCCTCTCTTATATTTCTCATAAATCACAAAATACAGTGTATAAGTTTTTTTATAAAATGCAGAATACAGAAAGAAGATGCAGGAAAGCAGTCGAAGAAACGGTTTAAGTAAAATTTTATGAACATCTCGATTTTGTCTTATTAGAAATTACTCCCCTCGTCCATTCCCCTCTTAATTTTGCCCAACTCGGCCGAACTCTCATATGTAGATGTGAGAATAATCGGGCAACAGCACGTCGTAATGGCCATTTTCTGAACACCCGGTGAACAAGAGCCGCGCGGTCTCGTAATTGGGATTCACGCGGTTGTGGAAAACCAATTCGAGCTCGTATCTGCCGGGGACTTCGCGGTAAATCGACAGATTCATGCGATGAAGCTTGGTGGCCACTGTACACTCCAGCTCGCTGGCAAAGGTACCCACTAGGCTCATGTAATCGTAATACTCTTGGCGACTTGGGATGTTCCATTCGGCCATCACAAACGGACCGTACTCTCGCCAATTGTCCTTAATGTGCTGTGCAACCTGCGAAAACGACCCATATACATGCGCGCCGTCATCCATCAATCGTCGCGTAAGCTTCTGCCGGGTCAAGCCCGTAAAAAGATCAAGAAATGGCAATGACGTCTATTTTATGTCGATTGACTCGTCAGACCTTATAAAGTCTCGTTGCGAAGTGATTCTAGTCTCTAGAACCATGGTTCTTTAGCTTTTATGATACTTTTATACCGCAATACGCCGCGCCTACGCCTTCTCCACATGATGTTAATATCCATGTCAATCGTGGACTAACCATTGTTCGAAGCGATTGGTGCTCCTCCTCGTTTCGCCATAAAATGTAACTGATCGCTCTGAACATGCAATTGCCATCCCCGTATATCTTACGCACGCGAAACGTGCCTTCGTTACACCTTAACAAAGCCGTATCTGCGGGGAGTCCAGTGTACGTACGTGTTATTCCGATTGCATTGATATTGCGTCAGGAATTATCTATTACCTTTATGGAGATTTGGGACCGTTTGCTTCTACGTTGTCTACGAATGCACCACGTCCGACCGCTCGCTGTTGAAATCTGCCTGCCGGAAATTCAGCAGACCTGGCATGCGGAATTGCTCTTGTGCGTCCGAATTTTCGGATAACTCTCGTCGATAACGTCTCGGAATCTCTTTGCTGGATCCAAGAGACGCTCACTTTCTTTGAGCTTGTTTTTCTTTTCATTCTCGGATAATGTGCAACGGTGATCACAATCTCTTGAATATCACGCACCGCGTGATAACCTTTCCTTCCTCTTTGGGCATGACCATCTTCTTTCTGATCGCTATAATTCTACTTATTATTCAGAGATTCGGGATACGCACGTCAGGATACGCAAGTCAAAGCGAGATACCAGGCGTTTCTAAAAAAAGAAAGAAAAGATTCTGTTTCTGTTATTACGCGTACATGTTTGAGTGTGACACTTGTCAGCGCGAATATAGCAATTTGTGATACGAGTATTAATCATTAAATATATTCCTCCGTATAAGCAATTGCATTTTCTCGCGTTTTTCCCGCTCACAACGAGATCAATATCTTTTAGCTAGAAGACGAAGTAATAATATGTAAATAACACGATTGAAGTGACTATTTCCTTATTCAAGGGAAAATCGATACCCTACTCATCGAGACGAAATATTCTTTTTGCTTGATTGAGCAACGTAAGGAATTTTTGTTATCATTAGCGACGCTATTGAACTGAATCAATCCCTTTGCTTTCCCCGTATCGATATCCAGTGGCGGGAAAATTTATATACGCCGCAAGTTGGCAGAACTTAATCTCAGAACTGTACCGAGACGTATCAGTGCCCCGCCTGAATATAAACAATACAATTCCGAAGACTTCTCTTCTTCTCTCTTTTGACATAAACACTTTACATTTTACGCTTAATACTCCACGGAATCTGTATAAGTCCACAAGTCCATCGTTCCTTCGTTTCTAAGGTACATCCTGCGAACATGCGTTATTCTTAGGCAAACTTCAGACCGTAGCTTTAGTCGTGATCGAGCGCGTCCCATAGATCTCGGACTTCCCAGCTTTGCTGAGACGCGGATAGGTGGGGGGAGAAAAGTGGGAAGGGTAGATCGGTCACACGTGGGGCGGTGGTGGCAGTCGTTCGTCGACCATTCGTCGACCGTGACGAGCATTGTTGTGAGTGTGTTGCCGTAGTTGCTTGGTTACGGCGGCTAGTAAACGCACAGTGCACGCCACTTACAACGGTCGCGGCGTGCATACCAGATCGGTGATCCGCGTGGTAGTAGAGCAAGAGAAACAAGTGTTTCCGCGGCTAATGCGGGACGAGTGAAAGATGGCGGCGGTATAGCGAAATGTGCCGCAGCAATGCAGTGTGCCCGAGTGCCAAGTTGTTGACAGCCGTTTCCTTTTCGTCCCGCGTGAGGTAGCTCATCGAGGAGAGCGCGGCCAAATGACATGGGAATTTGCAGCGGAAGGCACTTCCTACTGACGATATGCAGCCTGCAGTTAGTGAGTGTCCATTGGTCTAGATACAAACGCCGAATTCCAATCTTGATCGCGATAAGTCCGGATAAGCACATACGTGTGTATCATCGCGGCTTTATCCGTTCGCCTGAGTCATGTTTTCTTCTTTCTCCCTCTGCTTCTGTGAATTCCGGGATTGTGATGCCTGACATCATAATCGCTGGTCATTGTGTCACGCCGAGGTAAACCCGCGTTCGCAACAGCGTCCATCGGGAAAGCCGTTACTACGTTCCTCTTATCTTCGATTCGAACTCGCATTGTATTATCGATATCTCGTTTTATCTACCCGGGTCACGCGTTTATCTCGACTAAGAGAGCCCGTGATTTGTTGTATCGTTCAGCAACGAGTCACAAGAAGCACGCTGTCCATTGATTTTTATTCGGGCCTTCGCGTGACAAAGTTACGTCGGAAACAAAGAAATACATATCTGACGGTTTCACAGTCACACGGACCGTTTTGATATCGATCCTGATATGAGAAAATAATTAAAAATAAGTAAAAATGCATAAAAGTAGATAGCGACAAACAAAGCGACATTCCTGATACATTTGAATGTACGCAAAAATTGCGCAAAGTAGAATCGATTTCTCGATCGCTTCATCATATGAAGCGATCTTATCGGATATTTTATGAATTCGTTTTCTCTTTGTAACTCGTACTTATTTATCCTTCCGCAAACATCACGGAGCTCGAGGTTCTGTTATAATTTCGGGCTCTCTTTCTCTCTCTCTCTCCCTCCCCCCTCTCTAAATGCGACAGAGAGAAAAAAATTCTCAGAAATAGATTCGTAATACAGGTACGTGTACCGTCGGCGTAGAACTATCTAGTTGTATATATACAAGCACGTAACATACAGCGCCATTAGGTCCGATGATCTAACCTAACCTCTTTAATGAGTATTTAACCTAACCTAAGCTGCAATTTTTATTTTTAAAAAGTTAAAATGATATTTCAATTTTATTCGTAGGAAATTCCCTTGCCTTTATTTTTATTTAATAATAATAATAATCGGCACCACAATTTCTCCAATTTCTCTTTGCGACTTGTGACAGAAATATCGCATCCTATGTACGATATTTTGAATGTCGATATATTATTACGTCATTGGTCTTTTAAAATTTTCAATTTCTTTGCAACACAATTTCGAGCCTTTCATTCTTAAGAATTTTTCGAGAATTTTTTTACATTCTCTGTTTCTACTGAAACTGTAAATATTTTATGCGATATATATAATATATTGATATGATAATTAATACGCATTAACTTTGTAGTTAAGCTCAAAGAAAAGAAAAGAAATTATATATACTATATACAATAATTGATTAAAATATTTAAATAATCTAAATATAAAATACCAAAATAGAGATTAAATGTACGTAAATTTAGTAATTTTATTAAATCTAAGTTTACATCTAAATTAAAAAATTATTTGGAAAACATTAAGCACATAACGCATACAGCGCTATGTTGCTTATTGTTTAGCACTGTTATCATCAATATTATATCATAATATTTATGAATATAAGATAATTTATATCAGCACTCGTATTCTATGGATCATATCATATTCTATGGATATTAAAATTTTGAGTATCAGAATTTATTGTCAATTATTGTCAATGAGACATCAAGATATTATTAGTTTCTGATTTTTAATGTAGATGTAACTTGTAAAATTTGAAAATAATTGATCATTACTTTCGTAGTATAATGAGTCTTTTATCATGTACTTTCTATGTATTTTATGTCTCTTTATCCTATCTAATATATCTTATATAACAATAAAATAGATATGTAAAAAACGGATTTGCAAGAATGTGATACATTCAAACATATTTATTTTAGTAAATAAAGTTAAAAGGAAGAAATAATATAATAATATAATAATATTTAAATGTTATACATTGAGTTTTGTAGCAAATAATCTTGGATCTTTGAGAAGATACAATGGAATCGATTTATCGACACAATTAAACTTATAAGATAATTGTTTTAATACTTTTTGAAGTAAAGTTTTAGTAAAAAGATTCATTTCTAATATTAATATCTCGTGAAATATTATTGCATTAATTAATGATTTGCTTTCTTATCTATTTTTTTAAATTTTATTTTTATAGAATTTCATTAAAAATATTCCTTAATTTTATTAATTACAATAATAGTATTATTACATATAAATATTTGTATATAAAAATGTAGAATATATATGTAAACTTGAAACAATGTCTCATATATGTATAACTATATATTATGCTTTTAAATGCTGACTCAAAATAAATAATTAACCAAGTATTTAGAACATAGAGCAATTGCCCTTAATTAAGACCATGCACGAATCATCAGCAAAAAGCGTCACTAGAAATTGAGATGCCTGTTGCCACTTGATCATATTACTTTGCATTGTAATCTATGTCAACTGCTTGTTACATATGCACTTTACAGTTAATTTATCTTTATTCACAGATTACCACAGTAGAGCGCCAGGTCTTCGACTTCCTAGGATTTATGTGGGCCCCGATACTGGTCAACTTCTTCAATATTATCTTTGTAATTTTAGGATTTTTTGGGACCTTTCAATATAGACCTAAATACATTATATCGGTACGTAGATACGTACGTAGTACGCAATACATTAAATTATTTTTTATATATCTGACTAATCTTGAGATAAATATTATGAAGAGATTATATGTTTTATCTTTCTTTATAAAAGTTTTTATGAAAAAGCAAGACTGTTTTGTATACTTGTATTAATTATCATTTATTGAAATTATCAACTATTAACTGTATTGTAATTTTTTATTACAGTATTGTATATGGAATACAGTATGGTTAGGATGGAACATATTTATAATATGCTTTTATCTCAGTGTAGGAATATTGGACAAAGTAAGTATAGAATATAATTATATAATATCACAGAAGTTTTTACCTCCGTAGATGTTTATGCAATATGCGATCATTATTGCAATAAATATAATATTTCAATATTGTTTTTCAGGATAGCGATATCCTCAATTTTGGTACTGGTAGTTTTTCATGGTGGTACGTGAATGGGCCAGGTTGCAAAGCTGTTTATGATGTGACAGAACCAGGACTTTTTAGACCTGCACGCCCCAGCAATGTAACAAACTGCATATTGAATTACGAAGTGATCGAAATTTTACACGCTGCAACGCAATGTATCCTGGGTGTAAGTCGACAATTTACAATTATATATGTTACACACATTGTATACATTATTGTATCGTTGTATTGTTTTTTACTTCATTCAAAACTTCGTTTATTATGTGCATGTTTCAGTTAATGGCTATTATTGGTGGAATCTGTCTTAGTAAAGTGTTCCTCGAAGAGGATGATAGCTGTAAGTATACACGCGATTGAATACTTATATATTTTAAGGTTAATGATTTAAGATTTCTGTTCCTAGTGATAGAATGCAATTTTAGTAGGAGCACATTCCTTTAACTTTAATTAGTAATAAGAAGTTGAGTCAATTATCTTTGAAATATTCACTAATTATGTATAAGTACACGCGATTATTTATTATTGCTTGAAACAAGGGTTATCGGTTACAGTTGATTTCATTGGTGGATTTGATCCTCCATTTTGGTAAGTCCGCTTAATCATGTTCATCAACTGCACGCTATATATTTGATTATTCTGTGGCACGAGTAAATAATTTTTCATAGCAATTTTTACAGTACAGTCGTGAAGCTATAGAATACGATTATGTTTGAATATGTGTAGCAGCATAAAATTTTGCATCTTGAGATTTGTGTTTTATATTTGCCATTATTATTACATTTCATTATTATTGTTCAAATAGCGTTTCTTTATCTTCGCATGAACGGAATGGTATTGCATTTCGATGTAGTAGATGGGATGATTTCCACTTCTCTGCAGTAAAAAAATTGTAAATATGATTATAAACAAAATTAAGCAGACTATGCCATGTAATAGGACCAAATATTACCTATCAAGTATTTCGAAATGAGATATTCTATCTTCTCTCCGAGAAGAAAAATTGGGTATAATGAATTAATATTCTCGGTTCATTTATCGCGTATTTACTTCTTCTTGACCAACCATTAATACATATTATCTTCCATCCATCATCAATGGACTTCATCTAATACAATGGGTTCTTGGATGATATTTCAGTTGACTTTGTTGGAGGTGATGACTTTGGGTTGGCAGGCCACACGCCGTTGCATCCTATGTACGTTAGCTACTCGGCTCTTCCACCACCCGCTTACTCCCACAAAAATTCTACTCAAAATGATTACACGACCGGCACATCTAGTTCTCATCAATCTACTTATCGCGAATCGAATTTTCCGAAACGTAGTGGCGAAAAGCTGTTAAGCGGCAGTTCCTCGCGCGTCAAAGGCAACGTTCTCAGTTTTAAAAACGACACCGTCCGCAGTGACAATAGTCGTTCGTCCAATCGCGATTTCCAGAATGTTGATTACTCGGTCGATTATTCAAATCCCGTGGACCATTTACAGCGACCTGTGTCGCCTGTGTACGACGAATACGACTCATTGGATAGTGCTGCTAAACTGAGATATCACAAAAATAAGCTATATTATCCGCACTTGGCGAAGTATAGTCCAGTTGCGCATATCAAGTCTCGTCCGATTGCGATTAAGCAAGATAAAAATCCGGGCAAGCCTAGAATCTTCACCGATCACGTTCGCGATCAGCGTCTGAGATCGTTTCATTCCGATCCGAGATTGGCCGTTGATCAGCATCAAACATCGAACGAGCACGATAGATCGTCATCTCAAACGAAACGAGATAGCCGACCTTTGTCTCTGTACGCGAATAATTTTTGAATGAGACTTGAAATAAGACTATATATGACTATCTATTCCTGACTATACACGATTATCTATTCCTGACAGATTTAAAGCTGACGATATATTTTTTTACGGTTAGTGGATAAAATTATTTATGGAAATTCTTAACGGTCTTCTGCTGTCTTTAACGAAAATTAATCGCGAGGATTAAACGCGAATTTCTACACTGTCGTGTATGGTTACATATGCGCACAGTAACATTATAATTCCTACTTTTGCCAAATAGAACTATTAGTATATAGATAATCTTTAGGTGTTCTCCTTTTTTCAGCAACTTTTATCAGTCTATAAATTATGTGTTGGTTTTGTATAACATTACGTAACTTATTCATGGCGTTCTTCGTATTATCACATCAGATTGACTGATACTGAACTATGTGTAGTTCGGTAGCATTTGCTCGTTCATCCGAATTAATACAGTGTGACTTATCTACTAATTTATGAATATTGCACATATTCATATATAAGATTGTTCAAAATTATCATTCTTCTTACTTTTCAAACTTTTTCATGTATAAATAACTGATTAAAGAATAAAATGCATACATATGTTCGTCTTATAGTAGCACAAAATGGAATTAATACTGCTATAACATTATTCCTCAACAGTCTTGACGATTATCAATGATTAACAAACTAGGAAAAAAGTAACTTATATGCATTATTTTAATTATATGGAAGACTATAAAATGAATGATAAATATGAATTATCTTATATGTAATCTATGTAAACGTAATGTTCATGTTTTACGCATGAATTAACGAATATGCCTTGATATGTGTACTGTGATATGTATAGAACCTGTTTAAGATCATAAGGAATATATTTATCGTTTTATATGCGAAAGCTGGTTAGCAAACGAACTGAACATTGTTTGCATTGGGATACTTTACTGCACGTAGAAGAAGGTGATATATATGACTGCATGATTGCAACATATTTAAACATATCAAAGTTCATAGTTTTGTGTTTAACATATCATCTTTCAAGTTCACATGAGAATGATAGAAACCACACTTGCAATAGTATTATTTTTTAGATCCTCTGTGTGTTAAGACTAATATATTTTTATAGAATTTTATCATATAGTAGATGTGTATACATATGAATGAATAGAAGTTTTAAGCTGATACTGTAAAGTAATTTGACTGTATTTAGTTAGTTTATTTTATAATTCCACGAGTTTGAATTTAGTCCGGTACTATGAAAAATTTTATCGTAAAATATTTAAAACAGAATATTTTTCTAAAAAAAACTCTTAGAATTTATGACACATGACTCGCCTATATTGATAGTGCATGGTAGTAGTAGTTTTTTGTTTTTTTCCACTTAAATAGTGTCAAACGTTTTTGGTCCCTCAAAATTTCCGTAGTTTTTGTGGAACGGATTGCAATATTTAAATATATAAATCATATCGGATAGAAAAATCATACCTTAAGTAAGAATATTTAAAACCGGACTCTTTTCTGTCGTATTGAATATTTTTTGGTAAACGTGCGCACACGTTTATAAAAATTCATTTTATTCATGTCCTTTTTGATATTATTTCTCCTATGAATGACTGATTATTTGCATTGTGTTATAGATTGATATAAAATCAGTGATGACATCACAAAAATATACGTTTAATAGCTTACATAATTCTTTTTTGTATAAATTAAAAACTACAATGATGAATACGTAGTTATATATGTTGATTAATAAGACTGCCAAAAGAGAAATAGGTATATCATGAAACAGTCTAAGTTTTATACATGAGAAGAAGATTTACTAAGATTAACTATTTATGAATTAGATATTTTCAAAAATAATATATGTGTATCATCACGCAACAGAATTGTTATCTTTGGTAGTTTAAATAGATTAAATACAATTATTTATACAATATAAGCATAATAATGAGAAGTATGTTAAATACGTCATATTATACATATCTGTTTTTGCATAGAGTACTTACAGAAATTAGATAGAAAATTTATTTATTGAATGTGGAATATTACTAGCTGACAATGGTGGTACTTTAGATAAATATTTTTGAGATAAAATGAAGTAAAGAGAAATCTAAAATATGATACAAGATAAAGTTTCCCTGTCTCTTCAGATTCACATCTTAAATTAAAGCACATCTATACGAAAGATTTTGTACAATATATTTATATTTTTTAAGGTCATCATATAATTAATTTTGTATTTAACTACTGTATCATGTTATTTATTTTGGTGCAGTTAATTGGGAATAATAAATATGCAATGTGCTATTATCTGCTTGCTTTTTTATTTATTAACCCTACACTTTTCTTTCCCTTTTCTAACACTTTCCTGCTGTATGGTTTCTGGGGAAACTTCTTTATTTTTCTCTATATTTTTTAATTCGTCTTTAAATCTTTGGTTTTAACAAGTTTTATTTAGCAGTTTTTGGAAACTGACCAGGTATTTTACAAGTGCTGTTGTTTTTGCAGAGAAATTATTTTTATTACTTTATATAGCAGCTTATTTAATTTCACAATAAAGAAAAATATGAATATAAAAATATTCCATATCTTTCTTTGTATATATATATTGTTTTATATATATATATATATATATATATATATATATATATATATATATATATAAAACAATTACAGTTATAAGAATTATATATTATTATATTTCTGAAAGTAATATTAAAAGACGATTATTTAAGATATATTATAAAACAAACGAAGGATTTTATATATTTTAAATATTAAAAGAAACATATCATACTCGCCAGAAATTACAACACAAATAATTAATCTTCCGTAATTAATTTTGTTCTTGTCTTTGACTGTTTAGCGACTGTTCTTGATCATTGCAAGTGAAAAATAAAAATTTCAAACCTTCGATTGTATCACAGACTCTAATCATTTTCTCTCTTTGTTTCCTCAACAGTACAAACTAAGCGAAAGAAAAAGCAGCCACGGCCGTTGTACAGCATCGAGTACTCACAGCCGGAGCCGCCTGTGCAGGATGAAAGCGTGTCACCGAAACCGATGACACCGCGCCGGGTGAAACGACGCTCAGTGATCTCACGGGACGGCACTCGTCGTTCGAGTACACGGCGTAGTTCGGTACGCCAATCGCGCCGGAAGAATCCGGTGAATCGTATCATGGACCATCAGGAGAGCCTATATGCCAACACCGGACCATGTATTGGCAATCTTACAAACCAGAACGTAAACTCGCTCTCGCAGAGTACTCTCAACTATGATCGGATCTCGGTTGCCTGGGATCGCGATCGGAATCCCGGCAATTGGCAATCTGAAGCGGTTAATATAGCGGTGTCGTCGCCGATCCTATGGCCGCCGATTAATCAAGACTCCTCTAACAACTATTCAAACGCCTCGTCTGGTTTTCAAGCCGGACAGAATCCACCGAATTGGGATCAGCATGCTGCCAGCTCCACTCGCAATCTCACTGATAACTGGCAAGCATCGAATGAACTTAATCCGATGCAATGGCAGGGTCAGAGTAATCCTACCTTTCAGCAAACCAGCACGCAGAGTCTGAACGGCGAGGATATGGAGGATCTGTATAGCAATCGGCCGGCTAGTGCCAGATCTAGCTACAGCAATTACCATGGTGTCAGAGCGACACCGCAGGTGCCTAATCGTACCGATGTCGTCAGACAGAGTCAGCGACAGTTTGTTCTAAGCGGACCGCCCGCTTATCAGGACACAGTAATCTAACATAGCGATCTAAACTATTGCCTTTTGCATTCGTATCGAATCAATAAGTTGCAAACAGGCCTTATACATAGAATTTTCTATTTATCATATAATGAAATATAGACGAGATAATATTGATGAAGAGAAAATGAGTGAGATAGTATCATCTCACAGGAAGATAGCAGTGAAAATGGTATTATTTTTGATAACATTACTCGTGCGTTCGATTTGAAGAAAAGTGAATATGACGAAAGTTTATAAGGAAACTGTAATTATAAATTATCAATTCTTTTCTTATTGTTAAGTTGTAATAGTTCCAACAGGTAATGAACTTTATTGGAATAATTACATACAATTATGGTGATTATTTGCTGGTGCTTACAAGAACTGGTAATCGAGAAAGCATCACGATCTCGCAGATTTCAGAGCTTTACTTAGTGTGGATCAGTGCGATAACTTTATATTAATATCATGTCGCATTGCATTGCAAGAAATTATTTTTATATAAGATAATTTCACTTAAGACTTGAAAAACTAGAATTTATTATTAGATAATCTTTTCGCAATATTGCCTTAAAAATATCCAACTGATGGATGCGCTATTGTGTCTACTGTATGATCTGTTATTGGTTTAATGTAGGCAGTTATATCGATACGTACAGTGCGACGAAACTATTTTGAGAACGGTGCAAATTAGACAAGTTGGGAAAATATTGATATTTATAATAAGATAACGTAATACACATATTTTGCAACGTGCAAATCGAATTTGCACCATTTTTCAAAAGCTGATGGCTCACATGATTATAATGAAGGCTGCCTTCACTCTCAGGATAGATCTATCCGACTGACATACATAAAATTAATGTACTTAAAATATAAAGATTGATACATACATAATTCTAATTAGAATTCTTATGTAAACTATTTTCTTTTATTTTTCTTTTCGTTATCGACAATTTTTATAGAAATTTTTCACGAATCATTCACATATTATTTATATCATACATTTAAAAATCCTTTCGTTCTATGTGCATAAAATCAAAAACTCATCGCATCATATTTGTAAATATAGATTTATGATCACTCTCATTTCTTTCATAAGCACGTTTTTCATAATACTTTACAAAAAAAAAGGAAAGGAAAGGAAACTTGATTTTATTTGTAATTTTTCAAGTCCATGGGATTTGACTCAAAGAGTGACTTATGCTGTTTATTTTTTATGACAATTGGAAATTACATATCCACATTTTTCAAATTTAGATAATATTGATTCAACTTTTTAGAAACGTGTACTCATTTTGTCAATAGGTCCTGTATATTTAAGCATACATGATATGGTCTTCCAACTGATATAGTTGTCATAGATCTTAAAAAATAAAAGATTTATCTCTTGTTTTAACATTAACTAAGTAAATGACAATTTATAGAATGGCAATAAACATATATAATATTATGACGTGCAATACTGCCGTATTTGTAATGATGTGTAGAGTAGAGAAAGCAATATTAAATTGTTTGCAAAATTAAAATAAAATTAAAGTATGAAATTGACATCCTTGAATAACTTCTTTTAAATCATTCGCGCCACTATTCTCAGTTATTGAAGAACCTGAAAAACTTTTACTTTAATTCAACTGAGAATAAATATTATATGAAAATAAATATTATATAATATTATATAAAATGTAACTTTCGCATATAATAATTACTCTATATTTTCCTTATTTGTTATGATATTTACGTTACAAAGAGTCTAAGTGCGAGAATTCCGAATAAGAGAAGAGATAGAAACCAAAGTATTAAATATCACTATACACATAAGATGTATCAACTTTTAAACTGCCTCATCTGTCCTGATTATTGTACAATTAGTAGAATTAATTCCGAGACTTGCTTGATGAGCGACAGAATAATAATTAAACATATTACTTCGTCCTCATTACTTATAAGAAGTTTGTAGTTTTTTAATCGCGTAATACTTGTTAATTAGATAATTAGATTTATAAATATTACGTGGTAGAATGGCATCGATACAACGCAACAAGTTTAAGCTATTTCATAGATTGCAAAGCGCGTATGTCGGAGTATATCGTTGCACTTTATCCTGTTAAGACTATTTCTCACACACTGCAATTTTAAGTGATGGCTCCACGACAATAATTTGTTAATAGTAATTATTTGATTACACTGAAATAGAACAATTATGCAATATGCAATATGATCGTATCATTCAAAGTTTACGATTATTCTACAATGTACTATCGTAATAGTAATTGTAATTGCAAGACAATAAACGATAAGTTTATTATTCTATCTATCAATTCTTATAGACATTACATATCCATATTTATCTTTCCCATCTCCCCTTGTATTATATATTTTATTCTGCTATCCAGCCGACGCAGATACAAATGAATGATATTTACATAGTAATTGTTTCACGCATAAGCATGAAAATTATTTTCCCGTAACAGAATTTCTGTGAGATATGACGCTCGTCGTTTCGTCACTTTACTTCTTGTCGATACGAATTTCATCGACTTAGTCGAGTTCATATCCTCATATCCGGAGTAGGTGCAGCGAAATTTCGACCCCCAAATCGCGCATGTCCCGCCGTTTCCCAGCATTTCTTGCCTTACGGACGTCTGCACGACCCTTAGTCAGTCGCCGGGACGCCGTACATGCCTTTCATGGGCGTCGCTATTGTCGCACGAGTAGTGGTTCGTCGGACGATATTACACGGCGTGAGATTTATTTAAACAGTTCGAGATTGTAAGATTGTAAGATTAAAAATTAAAAATCGTCCTTGACATAGGGACCGACGTGCAAGTGAACTCCGAAGTCAAGTGAAGACAGACATATCGCTCATCCTATCGTATGTATGCGCGTATGTGTAATTAAGTGACGTTGATCGGAAGAGTTTTGTTGTCGGGAAGAATATTGTCTCGGTTGGAAATTGTCGCACTGAGAGAAACGTGGCTTCTCGCGAAGTTCGGAGTTATTAAATCGAGACATGCGGAGTCGAGAGATACGCAGTGCCTCCTGAATCGCATCTATCGCTCTACGAATTATTACGGATTTTTTATTATACTTTTATTATATTTTATCATCGTGAGTTCTTTGGAAAGAGTGTCGCAGGATTGCAAAACCGTACAGACATACTGGAATAAGAAGGATCGTGAAGTCCAGTTGTGATGATACGAGGCGTGAGGATGTGGAAGATCGTGAAAGTCGGAGAGAACGGGCTCAGGAGGCTGCATTCTACCAGCAAGGTAAGAGCAACCTTTGCACAAGATCTGAGGATGAAAATCGGAGGGTGAAGGATCGGACAATCGGAAAATCGCCAGCGTTTCAGCGTCCGTTGACGCCAGACATTGAATATAGTGTTTTACAGGCGTGTTACGCAATAATGGGAAAATGTATCTCTATAAAAGCCAAACTTGGTATACCCATAACGTATAACGAGACTGATCAGACCATCTAATCCAGCGATGATCTTTCACAAAATCGGATGAGAAAGACGACTGGGTCCATCGCCATTCGTCGCAACCACGTGAGCGACGACAATGGCCTATATCGCTGACAAAAATACTTCGGCACGTCGTAGGTCGACCACGTCATGCCAACGAAGAGGCTCAAATTAGACCGTTGCAATTAGCAAGTTGTTGCATAACAAAATGATAATCTGTTAAGGGTATACAACTCCTGCCTAGGTCGTCATCATCTTGCGTAATCGTATGCCCTTTCAGATATGGATTGATATACTCGCGAAAGGGACCTTTGCACCTTGAAAAAAACACATCGCGTGTTATTGCAATGGAACGGCAAGGCGTAATTTTTGCGAACGCGAACGCAATTAGTATCGATAGCATGAATCGAAGCGCGCGGCACGAAAGCGATCTTTCATTAATCTTGCTCTCTAATCAGACAGGCTTTCAGTTCGCGTTACACCGCGCGCCTACGATTTTACTGATCCAGATTAGAACATGCGCGGGCTTCCGCTTAGAGCATTAGAAGTTGATTCATGAAGGATCAATACGGGCTGCCTGGCAACCGGCGCGATCCCTCTACGCGACCATCTCGCAACGCTTCGTTAACTATACACGAACCGGCTTTTCTCAGCGAGAAGAAGCGTAAAACATTCTTGATACGATTGTTCTTATTGACTTGTCGAGCAAATAAGCAGGCGTAGTTACGAATTACATTCTAGATTTCATTTCGATCACGGTCAGTTTCGTTCGAACGACTCGACGAGTTCGAACGCAATTTCCGGACGGCGTTATTCATCTTTATGCCCCCTTTCTCTTTTCTTTTCTCTTTTCTATTTTAATTTTATTTGGCTAAGCTACCAAGCGTTTTTTCCTTCTACAGAAGCGTGCCGTACCGGTGCTCACGATGGTCAGAAATGCGAGATATCTGGACGCCGCTTTCGGAGCCACGATGGAATTCGAACGTTTTCAGACACGGTAACGTCTTATGTAATCTTGTTAGCTTAATTTTCTGGAAAATTTTTATCTCTTTCGGACAAGATCAGAAAATTTTTGACAGATTTACGAACACCTTTGTGAATCCTTTTTGCAATTATATGATATGATACAGTCATAATGGCGCAGCTTTCTACCGACTCTGTTTAATGGCACACACGAGCATGTGTGTAGAAATGTAAACATGATGAAACGCTAATATGTATAATTTGAACATAAACAAATGTTCGATTCTAATAAATTATGTATGATAGCGAGATGCATAGATTGTTTAATTTAATTTCTGCGAAGAACTGAATCTCTCTCTCTCTCTCTCTCTTTCTTTCTCCTTCTCTCAAACGAAACTAAAAACTTTTTTACAAACTTATGAATATTTTTCTGAATCTTTTTTATATGCATAATAGGGTATAATGAACGTGTATGAACGCACAACTTCTTACTGATACATGTTTAATGGTATATGGTACATTTTGCATGTGTAAAAATGTAAAGGTAAATGGAACATTGATGTATATAATTTGAACATTCAATCCTGATAAATTATAAATGATACCGAGACAGACATATATATTGTTAATTTCTAATAAGAACTAAATCTCTTTTCTCTCTCTCTCTCTCTCTCTCTCTCTCTCTCTCTCTCTCTCTCTCTCGCTCCCTTTTCCTCTATCTTCCAAACAAAAGATGTTTAACGAACTTGTGAATATTTTTCTGAACTCTCTTTACACATGCAATACAATATAATGGACTTATATAACGCGCAATCTCTCACACATGGTCAATGATATAGTACATTTTTACTACGCTATTTCTTTACTATTTTTTTATATGTAAAAATGTAAACATGATGGAACATGATACATATAATTGGAACACGAACAAATGTTCAGTTCTCAATAAATTATAAACGATACCGAGGCAGATGTGTAGGATCCATTCTCTATGAAAAGGCATAACGATCATCGATGCAATGAATTTATCGAAGTAAAAGATATTAATGCAAGGCCAGCAACTGATCATAGCAATTGTTAGACGGAGCGTTGCGTTATTGGCTATCGTTTAAGTGCGTTCGACAATAAATGCGATCTTCTGGGATTTTCTTAGAGTGTGATTCTATCGTACCAAAGCAAACAGATTTCGTGACATCACGAGAGATACATTGCGCACTTCGTTGTGCTTCTTGCAATGGTTGTTCGGTGTGTCTTCATTCGGCATTTGTAAGGTCAGAGCGATGGACGATTTCGAATTCAGTGGTCATTATGGCGAGACTATCGCCTATGATTTTAAACAATTGCCATTGAGATGTTTTCGGTAAGATCAGCTTATTCTTGAGAGTCTTTGAATTTCAGCATTGAATTTCATTAAATATTACATACATGTTTTTGTGCCTTATTTATCATGTCATTTTTTATTTTCACCAAGCTTGCATGCTGGAGTAAATCAGGAATATGAATATTCCTCTTATCGGCCACCTGACACCTGGCGTTCCTCTTTTCTCCGCGTCGGATTCTAATGAACTCTAATATACCAAACAACTGTTTGTTATTGGTTTCTGTTTGTTGTTCATCATCGAACGCAAATTGCATGTCGCTTCTCGCTTTCAGGATGACACTAGGATGATGCTTCAAAATACGTCAAAATGACGTAAAGAACGATACTATTTTAAGACTTGTTTCTTATCATCGTGGGGGTGGGGACATGGTCGCGAATACTTTTCATTTTTTCAAGTACTATAAGAATCCCAGCAGACTTGCTGACTGATTGACATTGTGATCACGGAGTTTGGCGGATGCGTCCCAGATTTTTTAAGGGAGCATTACCCTTCGTAATTGATTCTCGGGACACGCGCAAGTGCAAAATTTATGAATTAGTGATCGTTTAGTGATTGCAGTGCATTCTCTCTGTAATATATTTGTACATATGTCATAAATATGGTATAAACATAATTATAAATATAGCAATATATATCGTAAATTGTTGATAGTCGATAAGTTTTAAAAAAAGCATAGAAGAAGACGATCCTAATTAAACCGATAATAAATATTTATGCTTAATAATAAATCTAAGTATATCAAGTATATCAAGATAAAGAAATAAAATTTAATTTATTTCCGGACATTATTTCCAACTAACAATTGTGAGAATCATAAATATCGGTGCATTTGTGTGGTTTTTAACAATAAAGCACGATAATCATTATGCCTTACATCGAGCCGATTGACAATGATTCTAAAGTGAATTCTGATCTTGAGTTGGCTAATTTGTCGGAAGACTACGCGATCAAATCGAAAATTGCATGTTCGATCTGGTTAGAGAAAAAGAATGATCAGTCCACCAGGATGTTGGCGCGCTTTCTTAGGTAACAACTATTGAGGATTATATATCGTAACTAATGCAAAATCATTTCTCTTGCTTTCCGTTGCAGCGAATACAGCTTCATTCATGACAGCCACTATATGTAGTGAGTACAAGGTGCAATATTAATGCATGGTGTGCGGTAGCAGTAACTCAAGTAACTTATGATTAACGGCATAGCAATTAACACTTTTCATCATTGCAAATCTAATAATTACCTATTAATTCTATTAATTAAATCAGTAATGATTACATTGGAAGTTTGATATCGGAATAATAAAACTTTCATTGCTTATTCGAGCGATCAATTTTATCCCGTTATGTTTATAACATATTTAATGTTTCTCTAATGTTTCTCCATCTATATGTATTATATTTATAAACAATAATTTATATCTTTAATATTTTACAGTACTCGAGATCAGGATCAAGCGACGAACGCCGAGGATGTCTTGTTTGACATGTTCAAGAATGAGGAAACCGGCCTCGTGTCAGTGGGCAAGTTTTTGGCTGTATGTATAATGGAAAGATAGATTTACAGAAACAATAGGGGCCGTTATTTATATTAATTCATTTAAGGCCTTAAGGATAACCGGCCTGCGCAAGAACGATCCCCGACTTCAGGAATTTTCGGATAATCTAAAGAAGGAACACGCCAAGAGCGGCGGCCACGAGGGCGTATCACACGAAACACAGAAGTTAGACAGAGAACAATTTAGAAAGTGAGCATTAGAGGAATACACATACATATATACACACATACATGCATACCGATATCAATATTAATATCGTCTTGCGAATTGATTAGAGATGATGCAGCATCTTTCGATGCAAGCGTCAAGATTTGATTAACTTCCAATTTCGATTTAATTTGAATTCCAATCACAATCTCCAAAATATATTATGTACAATCTTATATAACAGATAACAAACGTAAAGCAATTTAGATCGCGCGATGTGCTCTCCGATGAAGATCATTATCATTTCTACGCGATACTATTGTTGCACTTTGCAGAATCATAAGTCCCAATATCGTCCTGATCTCGCGAGCGTTCAGGCACCAGTTTATAATTCCCGACTGGGCAGGCTTTACGAAGCATATCGAGGATTTCTATTGGAAATGTAAAACAAATACCGAGGGGAAGGTCGCCTCTTACATACCGCAGTTGGCTAGAATGAATCCCGAGTACTGGGGTGTTTCTGTGTGCACCATCGACGGTCAGCGATTCAGTATCGGCGACACTTCGATACCGTTTACTCTTCAAAGCTGCAGCAAACCGCTGACCTATGCGATAGCCTTGGAGAGGTTGGGTCAGGAAGTGGTCCATCAATATGTCGGCCAAGAGCCATCCGGCAGGAACTTCAACGAACTCGTGCTGGATTACAGCAGTGAGTGCGGCCCGACCGAATGACCCTTTAACGACCCGCAATTAATCTCTGATGCATCGATCTTCTAGAGAAGCCGCACAATCCGATGATCAACGCCGGCGCGATTCTGGTTTGCTCGTTGCTGAAGACATTGATCAAGCCGGAGATGGGTCTGGCGGAGAAATTCGACTTCACGATGGATTATTTCAAACGGCTGGCCGGCGGTGAGAATCTCGGCTTCAACAATGCCGTTTTTCTCTCGGAACGAGAGGCGGCCGACCGAAACTACGCTCTAGGATTTTACATGAGGGAACACAAGTGCTATCCGGACAAGACGAATCTGCGCGAGATCATGGACTTCTATTTCCAAGTAAACGTCTCCCAGATGTCGCGCAAGCTCTAACACTTAGGGGTGTCTAAATGCTTCAAGTTATTTTTTAAATATTATCAGAAATGAAAGAAGAAATGAAACTGCTTTTTATATCTTTGCTTCTGTTTGTCTCATACAAGATCAATGTTCGCGTTTTCCTTTTCTAAATTTTCATATTAGATTACATTGTTTACTATATGCGTTTCGATGATCGTACATTATGTAACCTTGACAATAAACTAGATGTTTAATTGGCAAGTGCTGCGCGATGGAAGCGAATTGCGAGACGATGGCAGTAATGGCGGCCACACTAGCAAACGGTGGCATATGTCCAATCACCGAGGAGAAGGTTCTAAAACCGGACAGCGTTCGTGATGTGTTGAGTCTTATGCATAGCTGTGGCATGTATGACTATAGTGGACAATTTGCATTCAAAGTAAGTTCAAGCGGAGCTCTCTATCTAGTGCGACAAATCTATGTAGCCTAAAATAACGCGAAAGATTACGACAATAAAACCGACAATAAAAGATATCCAGTCATAAAATAAAAAAATGTTGATACGTCCTTTAATGTTCTATCAACGATAATGCTTTAGGGTTTATTATTAATTGAATATAAAAATTTATTGCAATATCTTGCGGATAAGGATTGGCTTAATTTATAATTTTATCGTTACGATTAAAATGAAGACGTTCACGTGAACATTCATACGTCGATTGGAATCACCGAGTAGAAGATGATAAAAAATCAAGAGATATCTATTCCATTCTCAGGTCGGTATACCAGCGAAGTCGGGCGTATCTGGGAGTCTCCTGGTAGTAATTCCAAACGTTATGGGGATCTGTATGTGGTCACCGCCCTTAGATCCGCTTGGCAATTCATGCCGGGGGGTGCAATTCTGCGAGGAGCTCGTGCGCGAATTTAACTTTCACAGGTAACGGCTTGATTAATGATCTGCTCTCCAATCCAGATTGGCCGAGGAGCGTAATAAAAACGTTATATCGTTTGTTTTAATTCGATTAAAATAATTTGTCTACTCCAAGTGACGCGATTTTGGGGATACATTCTCCAAGTATCTCAGTTATTATGTAACATGTTGAGGCATTTATCGTGCTTTCTTATTTACCTTGACATTCGACACCATTTATCGCAAACGTCACGTGGCAACTTAAGACTGAAATTTTAAATCGGACTAACTTCTTTTTGTCGATCGGCCTTCCTCCTGCTGATTGGCCTGTCGCAATCGCAGGTACGATAATCTGAAGCACGCGACGAACAAGAAGGATCCTAGACGACACAAGTACGAAACGAAAGGTCTCTCGATCGTTAATCTTCTGTTCAGCGCTGCGAGCGGTGACGTCACAGCGATGAGAAGGTGAGATTCTGTTTGAGGAACCTGTTTCATAAAGATGAGTTGACTCGCGCGATTGTATAGTATTTTTAACCCAACAATATGCCCGTGCCTGAGAGAGTTCGCGCGCGCAAATCACAGCATGAAATATAACTCGGCGGCGTTACGTCACACAACATATCCGTGATAATAATTACCGAGAGGATTTTCCCAAGCTTAGAGAATGCGCAAGGATTTGCGGATCCCGTAAAAATTACGTAAAAATATTTCACTAGCAGAACGATAACTTTACGATGAAGAGAAGACTCAGGTACAGGCGCGATGAGATATTTCCCCATTGAAAATATCGAAATATTGTTCTCATATAAAATGATTATCAGAGAGTGATTATCAAAGCTCTGATAGAAGCTATACAAAATTCTTGTGGATCCGAGACGGATTCCGTACTTTCGCCAACTTGTATTTTGGTCAGCCCGTTCCGCCCGTTGTCAAGCTTCTGTAATTTTAGGCATCGTTTGAGTGGAATGGACATGACTTTGTCAGACTATGACGGCAGAACCGCGTTGCACTTGGCCGCCAGCGAAGGTCATCTGGATAGTGTTGAGTTTCTCATCGAGCAGTGCGGAGTCCCACATAATCCCAAGGACAGGTGAGTATCGAATATAAACCAAGTTGGATTGCATCGGAAGATCGAGATGCGTTTGCTTCATCAAATAATAAAATTCGATAAAATGTCGTTTTCTTCTTCTTTTTTTTCTTTTTTTCTTTTTATGCACCGTTGTAGATGATCAGTCCGTTCGCGATGAGAGTCGCATGCGGGATAATGATACTCTTCACTTGCTGTACAACCGACGTAAGACGAGATGCTTTCAGATGGGGCAAACGACCAGTCGATGAGGCCGAGACTTTCGGGCACATGCAGGTGGTGGAATATTTGAACAACTACGCTCTCGCTCACAAAACCGAGCTGGAGAACAAACAGAACGAGTGTATCGATGACAACGATTCTTGCAGCAAGCCAGCGGAAACGGCGGTGCAATCGCCATTGCCGTGAGCAGGGACAAATTCGCAGGAAACTCAGGTGTCAGGGCTGTCATGTCAGGGACATGAGAATTCGGAGAATTCGATGAAAGCTGCTGAATCGAGGAAGAAGCGAGACAATGTACCATGTCAATTCTAACGAGGCCATAAAAAGATACGTTTCTATCGTACGAATGATAAACGCTTTTCATGTTTCATTTGAATACCCGCTCGAATATCGTTTGATTATCACTTCCAAAAGTGCAATAATTATAAAATGTATGATGCAGACATTACATTTACATTTTATTACATTTACGTAAGAATTCACTTGCCATCATCGAATGCGCGATTTTCCTCTCATTGGTATGTACGAGCTTAATTTAATCTTTCTTGTCATGTCATTTCGAAGCACATAAAAGTGTTTAGATCAGCTTTAAGAAGACAATAATATAATACAATAATTTGACAATGTATAATTTTTGGAGTGCGCTGGACTTGCGGATCTCGTTCTATTTCTCACGCGATATAGCTATCTCGCGGCATTAATTCACGTTCAGATTAACTGTGATTGATATCGTATACATCCGTATGTAGTTTCCTTCCATGATTTAGTTTTTAGTTTTAATTTAGTTAGTTGAAAGGAAACGTGGTAATGTAGGATTCCTTTTATGGATTTGTATTTATTTTATTTCTACCTCGCATTCTACTATGTTATTGTCGCTCGCGTCTAGGTACAATTTTTCTCATTTCAAAGTGGCTCTGATATTTTCTGTACGTGTACGTGTAAATGCGATAAAATTTCCAGTTTTACATATCAGATCGGTAAAAAGGACGTGTTATTTTCAATAGAATATCTTTTGCATTTTTGTTATTTTTATTTGACTATTTGATTAGTGGAAAATTTATATATCGTATTTACGTATTTTGAACATTTTGAAAGGATTTCTCAATCATGCTCAGTTGCTTATTATTTCTAGAATATGTCAGGATAGAAATAGATCTTTTTTTGTATTTTGATATAAAGTCTATCTTAAGAAGGAAAGAAATGATAACTATCTTTAGAGGACACGTTTTTGCACGAATTCGTTTTATAATGATACATTTCTTGCGCATGCGATAAGACATATTCGATGAGCTGCATCATTAAATCGCACCTTAAAACAACAGCAAGAACAGTAAATGTATGAATAATTTTTTAATATTTACTTACGTTTCCATTTCTTGAATCATGTAAGATGTTGAAAAACGGTTAATAAAATACGCATAAAATTAAAAATTAAAACTTAAGAATTTCAAGTTTTCAATGTACATCTGATAACTCAATATTAACAAATCGGCATATTATCTCGATATAGCGACGCTTGTTATTCCTGTATTTAATTTCCAAACAGTAGTTTATTTTCGTGACGCATAAAATATACGAATAACGAGCCGATTGGGAAACACAGAGATGCTATCTGATGGAAGTTTTCTGTTACAAGCTACGCGTGACGTGTACTAAACATATCTTTCCAAATGCGCTCTCTCGATGATCGTTTACGATCGAGAGTTTATTAACGTTCCACATCCGTCTTAAATATAATTAAACTCGAATTAAACTAGCAGGCAGGATCATATCATATTCCGATTGCGAGCGTCGATTCGATGAGACGAAGATAAGTTTTCGACATGTTTGTTCACGTTCACGTACTTGGAGATACACATATATTTATTTCTGTTATTCTTACTTGCTATCGAGCGACAAGTAGATAATTTCGATAGTTCAAGGGTTAATACGATAGAATATACAGATATATCTCCGCAATATCTCCTACTGTAACAAGTATACAATCTCTGCTTGGAGCACGGACAAACAATTAACGCCAATTCCGAGCGTGATCGTACGATTTCCTCTCTCGAGCGATTGCTCGACGTCATTGTATTCCTCTTATCAGCATTGTGCTGTATTGATCGCACCGCAATCGGACGCAAAGGCTGGGAAAGTCAATTTTTTGCGGCGCGTCTCGCAGACTTTTGCGAATCGATATACGCGATCGTGCTAACTAATTGTAGCAATGGTCCCTGTAGCCGTTCACGTGTACAACTAGACAACTATTTTTGAGCCGCTAGCTTAGAGAAACGTTTAGAGGGAAATCTAATCTTCTATTTTCAGATGGACAAAAGATGACAATAATGATGACTGTTATTATCGTACGAGAGAGAGAGAGAGAAAGAGAGAGAGAGAGAGAGAGAGAGAGAGAGAGAGAGAGAGAGAGAGAGAGAGAGAGAGAGAGAGAGAGAGAGAAGAGGGCGTCTTTACGCGAGAGGTGGATGCGTGGTTCTGCAATTATTTGCGTAAATTTATATGCGAAACTGTGGTTTATTAGAAAGGGAGTGCGTGAATTTTTTATACAATTTATTTGTAAGGATTGATTATTGTATCAGTAGATATGGGATGAATTGCAATGTAAGAGATTCCCGTGCATTTTTCTATCGATCCTGGAATGAAACGATTATGCCTTATTTTATGAGCACCCGCTGTTTCTTGGTTGCGAATCGATCAATCGAGGATCGACAATCTCTGATTCATCGTTCTTCAGATCTTAGCTTATGTGTTAATTGTACAACATAATTTTGTATGATTGTAGACGTTTATATAATTTTTCACAGATTGCGATGACACGTTCACTCACTGTACTTGTTCCACTTATAAAATAAAGTACAATATTTGAAGAAGCAACGAACATCCGTGTAGTCATTGTCATTAAGGGATATTATTATTAAGGAATATTAATTTTATTACGGATTAGACACTTTAGATGAAATCATGAAATCATGATTTTACATTAAAGATCGCGCTATACAAGAGGCGCGAATCATTTATTGTTAAGACGCACATCGATTACAAGTAACATCATCGCGCGATATTATTGTTGAATACATCAATCAGAAAATCCTGAGGAAGGCACGTTTCATAGCGATAATGATGAGCGATAAACGGATCATCAAACGAGCATCGAACGAGTAGCTCCATAATTATATGACATAATGTCATCGTTAGGAATATAAAAACAAGACGAGGAAGTAATAAACAATAATATCGAAAAAATGGAAATTAACGTCGGCCTCGGCATTGTGCGCAATATTAGCGATTTTATGTGTCGGTCAGCCATGTTGCGTATACATGAAGCAAACGCGAATATTGTAGCAGATTATACAAAACAACGTGCAGCTAATATACTGATAAATAACGCAACAGTGCAGAAATTAACAGATTTATGCAAAAGTACCGTGCAGAATCGAACACATCGTGTTCACATGTTCACATTTCATGCATATTCGATCGTGTTATCCGTTTTCTGACGGTAATATCCGCATCCGCGCAAACGCTGGACAGGACGCGCTACAGACATGTTATTAATTAAAGAAGCTGAATTAGCTATCATTCTCGCTAATGATTAGCCACAATCATTGTAGCATGATGCGGTAGCATTCAGCTACCGTCTGTCGGTACGCGTTTCTGTTTGCGACAACTGCAACAAATGCGGTCGTGTGATTTCATTGATATCGCACGGCGAAGAGTGCGAAGTGACGTGTTGCGTGTAAAATCTGCTTGATAAATGCCGTCAACATCGGTAATGCTCTAATTTTAAACAATGCACGATGAGCAATCCTTCACGCGACACAGCACGTAAACGTGCCGATTATTATGTCACTAATCGCCAGATGAGCATAGTAACTTTGATCGATAATATCGCAGTTAAAGCACGTCTAAACCAAACGATTGGGTTTTCCAGACCGACGTGAAATTTTGTCACTCGGATAAAACGAAAGGTGAGTCACGGAAAGCATACACGGAGGTTCCCCATGAATACTAAAGTTCGCTATTAGCATGCGATTCCGTTTCGTAAAGAAGAACTGACGTTTCGTCTTGCTTTGATCTTGATTCAGTTACTTTGCGGTATCGGCTAAATCGCGCGATCTTTTATGTATGCTTTTCTCTCAGTTTTGAAATACTGAAATTATTTGTGGAGTATCTTGAGGTATAAATTTTCTAGCAAGATGCAGATCAATTTGTAGAGTTTGATCAAACTCTAAAGATCCTCTAGAGTTAAATATATCATGACATAAACGTAGATATTAGTTTGTTTATATGAAAATATAATAAACATTAACTTGCAATTATAACAGAGAAGCGTCTCTTCTTTGGAAGAAAAGTTGCCGAATACAATTTCCAACATGCAAGTATATCCCGTGTTATCGACAATTTTCTACGCTACTGGAAAACATTGTTCAGGAAAGTATTATTAATTAATTACTGATATTGGCTAATATCACTGGTAATATCAGCGGATCAAATAAATGATTTTAAAATCAGAATGTCGTTTGCTTCGTGACACTAGCTCGCCTTGGACACGTCATAGGGATCCCCCATCCTTGAAATGCATGAGAAGTTCTTTGCGAACCAGTCAGCGTAATGTCATACTTGAATGATTAATTAGAAAGTTGTTAACAATAATGAACTTGCTCAACAGTGAAATAATTTACTCTTTCGCCGATGTTTATTATAATTTCATCATCGTTGTAACGATTCGGAATTTTCAAAATATTGGAAATAGCAGAGCTCTCGTGCGGAGCACAAATCGGACATGTACAACGTTTAGACGAATATCTATGTATTTATGATTAATAACAAGGTCGTCTGTATTATCGTTGAAGATAATTGTATATTTTCCGGTTTGCTCACGGTCATATTTGAAACGAAAACTCGAGGCTTGACTTTTCGGTACAAACAAGAATTCTTAATATAACGATAACGATTTTTTGCTTTAGACTCGCCTTGTTATTAGGGCATTTGTAGTTACGATGAACAAAGATGCGTGTATTAGTTGATAAGAGAATTTTAATCGAAACAGAGCAAATATTGTTCTTCATGTTATTGCTGTATTTTTCTGTTTCCGTACTTCTCTTCTAGATTATGGATATTTTCATGCTACTTCATATATTTCATATAAATTATAATATGATATAAAATATATACATGTGTGTGTGTTATAATACTTATATGTTATAACTTATATGTTATAATACTTATATGTAATAGTTATATGTGTATTTCATATTCGTTATACATATATAGTAATATATGCTTTCGAATAATACTCGCGATATTGTTTTGGAAAACATTGTAAGTCTTAAAGTCCTAATTTTTCATTCTAATCAAATATATAGATTACTATATTTATTACTATCAGGTTTAGAAAATATCTTATCAAATATATGAAGTATAGGATTCCCAGCATTCGCGATTAAAACTTGAAATGAAGCTGACGCAAGTTACGATACATACAATATAATTTAACACACATAAGAAATGTATTTTTTCATATATGAATATTAGCGAGTATAAGTGCAATATAAATGCAATCGGATGCAATCAATCAACGATGTTGTAAATTCTTACTTTCCGAATTCTAGATTTTACTCTTCTGCAGACAATTTATCGATGGTTAAAGGCCAGTCATTGAACCTGACCTTGAGGAACCGGAACGATACAGGTTTCGCAAGAAGCTTAAAATAATCCACGAAATAGGTACATCCTTGTGGTTGATCAACTCGAGTGTCGATTAATCGAATTAATCAAACATTTTATCCGTTTTCTATAGCAGAATCGATATGGCTGTCTATAATGCAATCGATATTAAAGAATGCTAAAGAGAATACTGATTAAGTATTTAACTCATCAGAAATTGTCTTGAAATATCGCGAAATTTCTTCTTGAAATAGATAATTATATAAAATGATACAATTCGGAGTAATTTGAAATGTTATTGATATATTATTAATTAATTAAACTTCTATCCGAACGTATATACTCCGGATTTTTTCTCTAGTTGTAATCTTATGGAATAACTTCGTTTCTACTTTAATGTAAATCAATTTTGATAAAATAATAATGTTGCTTACGATTAAAAAAGTTTAAGTAGAATTTATTTTACAATACTTTCTTACCGCTCTCTGCTTCTTTCCCAGTATCTTATTTCGTAATTTTTCCCTTGACCCGATATATCTGGATTCTCGTCCTCAACCGCGCCGAGATCCATTTCATCGAGAGAGAGAGAAAAAGAGAGAGAAAGAAAGAGACAGAGAATACGCTTGAGAAATTACTCTTTTAATCTTCGTTCCTTTTATCGATTCGAAATGTTAACAACAGTTCAGCACAAATGATTAATAAATATAATTAATATCCGGAAAATTTCAAAATCGCATTCAAGATCGTGAACATGAATACTCAGTTAATTTGTTCTCGCAATGATAAACTAAGCTTTATTTATTATCGAGGAAAATTTATCGATGTCCGTGCGTAAACGATACTACGTAAACGATACGCGTATTGATGCATTATGCGCTTTTATGTTGTCAGTTTCGGAATTTTGCTGACCCGCATATGTATGCAACAATTTTTTATATCCATTGCCGCATCTTCCGTTTATTAACTATCGTGAGACTTATGAGCGCACGATTTCCAAAGAATTCTATGCACAGATTCTCGATAAATTTTAATACACGTTTACTTTCAAGTCCAACATTTCCTTTAACAAAACAAACGGAGGGTTAAACCGAGACGAAGACATGTAGAAATCACAGAAGCATCAAATTCTCTGAATTTCAGATATCGCTCGCAACAACTCGCCCGCATCGGGCGATGTAAGATGAAAATAGTATTCAAAATTTATGCACAAAACATCCTGACATCGCCTTCACGGCTTGATGTTAGCTAGGGCTATTCGGCAAGCAACATTTTTCTCCTCTCGAATCCATAATACTGCCGCTTACGTAAAAGCGGCGAATATTGTGCCTGAGACTCAGCTTATGAAAATCTCCGTTATAAACTATCTAGAAATCCCGTGCGAGCTAATCATTCCTCGCCAAGCGGGATGGAATACCCCGGAATCGGGCAACTAACGCTTCATCGAAATGAGCGGACCTTGATAACCGATTCCAAGCGCCACGATCGAGCGCCACGGCAGAATTATTGTCGATCGATCGTGCTTTCCGTGGTTGTTGTTCTGGAAGCTGGTTTTAGAATTATCTAATTGTTAGAATCTTCGATGCGCGAGATTATGCTGGATGTTATGTTTATCGAATTACTGAAAATCTTCTGCAGTATTCATTTTGCAGGAAAAAAATGATTCCGCGGAATTTTAGATGGAAGCATAAAAGCAGCGATGCTTCTATAACCGGGAAACGCGATGAGAGAGAGAGAAGGAGAGACTAGAAGAAAAAGAGAGAGAGAAAGAGAGAGAGAGAGAGAGAGAGAGAGAGAGAGAGAGAGAGAGAGAGAGAGAGAATGAGGGGACAATTACTGTCCGGCGTAAAGTGCCGGCGTGTGTCGTATATAAGATGTGTTTTCAAGCAAGAGCTTCAGTCGCTCTTGACTCTCCGGCTATCGAGATTTCGGTGAGACAAGGAAGGGCACACTGTGTATAAGCAAATAATCAGTTTATCGAGAGAGTGAGAGTCGTCATGAGGTTGTTGAAGTGTTTGGTGCCGGTGGCGGTGCTGCTGTTGATTAAGGATGCCTCCGCAAGGCCTGGTAAGCCTTCCATTTCGGGAAAAGGAAAAAATCTCTCCTCCCTTCATTTCGTGATCATCTATTTTCAACGGAAATCACAAATATTTACATATAAATGATAACATAATATTTATCTCAGAGCAATGTCACGCATACATGTACCACGCATACACGCACACATGTATACACGCATACACGCACGTATATATAGTTCTTACGTGTTCAGAATTTGAAATTAACCGCCATGACGAACTAAAATACTTTTAGCCTGATCAAGTCCTGATCAAGTTTGGTTTCTCATTAATATGTTTCGGCAATTAAAAATATAGATGGAAGTTGGATTATCACAAGGTTGTTAATAAAATACGAGTATTTAAAATATAATTCAATTATGCGATGAGAAGCTACAGATTCTAAGAAACAAGATTATTTAAAATACGTAAACAAGTGGATTCTCCTTTCTCTCTTTTTATTTATCTTCGAGGATCTCAATGAGGAATTCTGATTTGAATTTAAGCAAAGTTAAGCGCCGAAAAATTACGAACGATTATGCTTCGCCAATTTGTCCTGCTAAATAAGTTGTCATGTCCTTAATTCGTGAAAAATTATATGCGAATTACGAAGCGCTCAAGATATATCGCACATGTCCAGCTTTATGATTTAATATTTCTATATATTATGTGAAGGCCTGATACGCGATTTCGTTGGCGGAACGGTCGGCAGCCTGCTGGAGCCATTGAATATCCTTAAACCAAAGAATTCGGACAGCCATGCCACTGCTAATAGCAATGCCAATGCTCAGAGTTTGGGAGGAGGACTCAATCTTGGACCCCTCTCACTCGGTGGTGGCTTCTCTTCGTCGTCAGCCTCGTCGTCGGCATCAGCAAACGGCGGTGGCTCTGCTTCGGCTATAGCAAATGCCGATGCTCAAACATACGGATACGGTGGTTCAAATGCAAACGCGCAAGCCACCGCTAATGCCAACGCACAAGGTAAATCTGCAAACGAAGATACGTTTAGGGGAGTAAAGACAAAAATGTAATTTATTTCTGGATATAGAAGCCTAGAGGTATGATAATCCAGGAAGTAGAACAACGATATTCTTTAATTTAATTGTCTATATTCCTTTTATTTTTTAAGACTATCTTTTCTTTACGCACTTCAAAATGTGCGTTCCCGCGCGTACAAGCATGCGTGCAATATTTATCTCATTTATATGTTAATGCCTATCGACGGTACTTCCTCGTTAAGCTCGTTCGGATACATAAGATTTCTATGATTATTGAAGAAATCTTACCAACATGCATTATTAATAAGCGACACGCTTTCAAAATAGGTAACGGCGGTTATTCAGGAACCCGCGGGGTATATCCAAATGGTAATGGTCATCACCATCCGGGCGTTAGTCAAATTCCACTTCAAAATAATGGACCTACTCATGGAAGTTACGGTGGTTCTCAATCTAGTGCTAACGCTAATGCTAATGCCAACGCGAATGCTAATGGCGGAGCACTTTTGCTTAATCCCTCTGGCTCTTATTATCCTTCTGGACCCAAAGTCATCGGCAACGCTAACGCTAACGCTCAAGCGAATGCGGCTGCGAACGCTGCTGGTAATGCTGGCATACATGTGATCCCAGACAAGTATCCTGGCAGAGGGGTTGGTCAGTTAGAGATTATTCCTGTAAACATGCAGTCAGTCTCCCGACCAATTCCAACCGTAGTTCATCCAATGCCCCATCAACCCCATCCGCAACCAATTTCCCAAGGTGGAGAAGTTGTAATACCTATCGTCATTGTTGAGGATTTGCCCGCACCGCAACACCCACCGCGGTATAATCGTCCAAATTATCCTCATCAGCATCATCGTCAACCATACGGTGGCAAACGAAAACAACAGCCTATCGAGGTTATTGTCATCGAGGAATCAGCGCCTAATCAAGGTGATACTTCATGATCGAACGTATTCATTGATTCGTTGATCATCGCTGGAATGCACTAATCGATGGCCGCACTGCGAAATCTCTGCATTGTCTTCATGTAATTTACCATGGAAGTAAAGATGATTACGTCATCTTTATATCTGATTAATCGGCTGATAATTGGCTCATGTGTCTTGCTGTTGACGTGAATTATTGATAGGAATGAGCGCATCAGAATTCATGTGAATGTTCCTTCATGTATAATTTGTTGTGATGATTAACGTGCATGATGGTCGCATGTTTCATTTATTCATTTCTTTCATTTTGCTGCTCGAAACATCGTGCACGAATTTTACATCAAAGAAAAACTGATAGTGGAATATATTCCACGTCCCGTAAATTTAAAAATTGAAGATCACGTTCTTTGTTGTATTTTGTAAATAGAACCCTTTCATATTATATTGTTCTTGTTGGAACAGGAATAAGCATTTACTAACGCAGTTTATATGTTGTCATATATTGTTTATATTCCCTCATATTGTAAGCTGCATCCGAGCATCTGAGTAGGAAGAAGACAGATTTAAGGAATCTGATGTTATGCATGACTAAGACTGAGAGCATGAATTTCGTAATCCTTGTGTTAACTAATTTTTTGTTTTATGTTTACATATATATTAGCATTATGTTGTATTTTATATTAAATGATGTATAATATTATTTATTGCATAAATATAATAATAGTAAATTCATAATTATTTTCATTGTTTATTAATAATTATTTTCAGCTAATGACTATGGCAAAGGAATCATTCAAGGGACTTATCCAATTCAACAAGGACCTTACGGTGGACATGGTGGCAATCCTTTCTTAAACGGTGCAGGAAATGCCAATGCCAATGCTGGAGCGGCAGCTAACGCTGGTGGAAGCAGCGGAGCTATTGGAGGTCAGGATGGATTTGGCGGTCATGGTGGATACGGTAATAACAGAAATCCTTACGGTGGACAAAGCGGAGGTTCCTCTGGTGCTAATGCCGGCGCTAATGCCAATGCTAATGCCAACGCCAACACTCAAGCAAGTGCTGGCGGAAACAGTGCACGTCCAGGATACGAAAGCTACCAACAAGGTGGCAATTATCCGATTCATTCATCTGTTCCGATTGGCGCAAACAATCCTTTCCTCAGTGGCGGACACAGCGGTAGCAATGCCAATGCTGCAGCTAATGCTGGTGCCGGAGCTAGTGGAGGTGGCTCGGTAGGCTCGAACAATCCGTTTCTTCATGGCGCTACTCCTAACGGCAATGTAGGTGGAACAGGAGGAACAAATTATCAACCAGGAAATGATCTTATCATCATAATGGAAAAACCCATGGGTATTCCTACTACTTATCCGGGACAACATGGACATTCGGGCTCAGGATTGGCAGGAAGCAATGCCAATGCTGGTGCCAACGCTGGTGCTCTTGGTGGAGGATCAGCTGGTACAATCAAAGGAGGTCCGATTGGATCAGGTGGATACGGTAGTGGATCTTCAGGAGCAACTATCCTTGATGGTTACAAAGGACCAGATAGAATTCCTGCTCCACATTACGGACAAAATAGTGGCGCTAATGCTGGATCAGCGGCTAATGCTGGAGCGGCAACTAACGCTGGTGGAAGTAGCGGAGCTATTGGAGGTCAGGGAGGATTTGGCGATCATGGTGGATATGGTAACAACGAAAATCCTTACGGTGGACAAAGCGGAAGTTCCTCTGGTGCTAATGCCGGCGCCAATACTAATGCCAACTCTGGAGCTACTGGTGGAAACAATGGAATTATTCTTGGAGGTCATGGCGCTCATGGCGGTCAGAGCGGATTTAGTGGATATGATAACGGCGGAAATCCTTACGGTGGACAAAGCGGAGGTTCTTCTGGTGCTAATGCTGGCGCCAATGCTAATGCTAATGCTGGAGCTGCTGGTGGAAATAATGGAATTATTCTTGGAGGTCATCAAGGC